>VWZV01004351.1:331998-365119 GCA_013397155.1 Irena cyanogastra
GCCCATCGGCCCGCGCCGCCTCCCGCCCCGCCGGCCAGCCGGACGGAGCCCCGGGCCCCGCGCCCCGGCCAGGAACACAGGGCTCTGGCCGGAGCAAGGCTCCATGCGGGCTGGACGCTTTCCTGGATCGAAGCTCCTTTGCAGCTTAATTATGGAAGCTCATAATAATTTGCGTGGGAGCAGAAGCGCCACAAAACCACAGAATCAGAGTGGGTCAGGTTGGAAGGGACCACAGTGGGTCACCTGGTCCAACATCCCTGGTTAACCAGGGTCGTCCTAGAGCACGTGGAACAAAACTGCATCTAGACAGCTCTTGTCACTCCAGTGAGGGAACTTCCGCAATCTCTGGGAAATATGTTCCAGTGCATGGTCATCCATGCAGTAAATAAGTTCTTCCCTATGTTCAGGTGGAACTTCCCACACATCAGTTTCTGCCTGTTGCCTCATATCCAAGTGATTGAGACTACCAAGAAGAGCCTGGCTCCATCTTCTTGGTAATGTTCCTTTAGATATTCATACACAGTAATGAGTTCTTCCCTCAGTCACATCTTCAGCAGCCAGGCTCAGCTCTCTCAGCCTTTCCTCAGAAGAGAGATGCTTCAGTCTCCCAATCACTCTTGTTGCCCTCCCTGGACCCACAGCAGCTACATGTCCCTCTTGTACTGAGGAGCCCAGAACTGGACATAATAAAATTTCCCCAATTTTAGAGAGGCCAGATGCTCTTCCCTCCAGCAGGGAGCCAGTCAGTGGGCTTTGAAGTCTGGACTGAAGGTCAGAGGGGACACCTTGAAAGCTGGCTGTGCCTGCTTAATGCCTCACCCACCCCTCCAGCTATCACAATATCACAGGGACCTTCTGCTCACCCAAGTCATGTGTTTGTATGGGCAATTATGGGTGAATGTCAGTAATTCACAAATTAGTAGGGAGGCAAGTTGGACAGAACCATCTGTAGACACCGGTAGAGCAGAAAGGAGTTTGTATGAGTAGGCTGAGTAAAATTATAAAAGTGGGATTGGGAGAAAAAGGAGGAAACAGAAAACAAGCAGCTGTTCCCCACACAATGCTTGATCTCACAGACACATCGCTTTCAAAGGCTGTTTCTCTAGCTTGAAGGCATTCTCAAAATGTCCTAAATGAACTGATGCCCTAAACAAACTAAACACTGAAGTATCACAGGCACTTCCTAGTTATGCCATGAATATATTTTTTGGAATGTTTTTTCAGATTATTCAATTTATGACTTTTTCACTAAACAATTACTATGGTAGTCATCGTTCTGTGGCAATAGTCATACCAGAGGTTCACATCAAAACCCTTGGTGCTCCCTGGGAAAGACTGACTGACTGACTGGATTTATTGTTCTGATGCCTCCTTGATCTCAGCAAGGCTTTGTCAAAACTACAACATTAATCTGAAGTCTGGTGTCGTTACTTAAGTTAAAATGTAGTTGCTAAGACACATAAAAACACACTGTGATTCTTCACACTACAATTTTGTTTTCTCATTTCCATATTCAGGATAGGCTTACTTCACATGAATTTTATTTAATTTGATACTGTGCAAAATTCTAATGTATTAATAGAAGTATTTGTGTAACAGTTAATCTCTATGTTAAATAAGTTCCATATATGTAAAAGTTTGCAGAACTATTTTATGTTTGATCATTACAACTGAGAAACAAGATGCTAGCACATTGTAGAAAAAAGCTTTATTGGTACAGATCTGTCACCAATGTATTTCATGGAAATTTTCACTATTTAACAGGAACAGGATGAGACCCTATCATGATTCTGCAAACCTAGGTGCAGATAGGTTCCCTGATTGTGTGGATATCAGTGGGACAATTCCCTGTGCTTAAGTAACATTAGCCTTTTCTAATGCAGACAGTCGATTTTGTATTCTTCTGGATATTTTTTTCCCTAATGGGGAGAGAAATGAATGCCACAGAAAGAATATAACGTCTATGAACTGCAGTTCTCCATGGACAAAGTCCAGTCACATCTATCACTGCACATGTCATATATGCAAAGACGCAACCTCTTATTTACCTCTGCCCTTAGTACAAGTCCTGTGACTGAAGGCTGGGCACTGTTTCATTATGTACACCCAGCTTCAAAGTCAAGTGACCTGACAGAAGGAAAATAAGAAAAAGGCCCAGTGCAGAGGGAACTGAAAACATCTGGTGGCAAAGGGACAGAGGAGGAGCAAGTCCTGAGGCTTATGTAGAGACTGTGACAGATTATATTGCCAAGGGATTGGCAGAAATGTTTCAGCCCTACTGTAAAAGCCTGTCTGGCAATAGGCCTGGAGTCTATATGGCTTTGAACTTGAACCTGTGGTCAGGTAGGAGGCAATTGATGTCAGTTGCAGGAAGGCTGTAGGAAGAGCTGCATTGCAACCAGTCCACTTTTTTGAGTTTCTACACCCTGATTTAGTATTTTAATATATCCAAATTATTCTCTCTCTCATTGGTCATGTTTCATAGCTCTCTGTGTAGAAGAAACCTAACACAGACATTTCTGGGCAAGATTCTTTATCCAAAGCTGGCCTTGAAACCTAACAGCCCTTTGTGCACATAAGCGATCAGCTGGTGTGTGAGACAGAGGGTCCTTCATTACACACCTGGAAACTCTCTTCCTCTTTCCATCAGTTTTCAGCAGGCTAATGCCTGTCAGGGCTGTCCCAAGACACAATGCTGAAAATATGAGTGGTAAAAAAATCTTGCTCCAAACCTAAGTCTTAGTTCCTTTTACAGGATTTAACTTTGAAAGGTTTCCCATAATCTTTTAGTACATTGTTAAACTGTTCAAGCAAAACTTCCAAGCAGGTTGATAAGTCAAGAATAAAGGCAGGCCTTTCAATAAATGTGTATATTAATAGGCAAGGGGGATTTCTTCCACCTCTGAACAGATGTGTATTTCCATTATCTCCAGTAGGTTATTGCAACCTGGAAGGCCTGGTGATAAGAAGATTGTCAAGCTGCACAGAGGTGGGAAAAATAATCAGCTGCAGGAAAAAAGTGGAGACTCCAAACAGAAGCCTAATCAATATACTGAATGCAAGGATGAAGAACAGGACAGAAAGAAGGAGAAAGGAAGAAACAGTAACAGAGGAAAAATTGGTGTTGGAGAATCAGGAATTTAGCTGGAGCTTAGATTGGTACAAGATAAGAAGAGCAGCACTGGAAACTCCTGAGAAGGGTCTTGGGTGAGAGGCACAAGGTCTGTCTTTGCAGAACAGGCCTGGAGGAAACAATGGCAGGGAGATGAGTGCACCTTGGTCTGCCAGGGGCATCAAAATCTCAACTTCTTCGGAGATTTCACTGCTATGTCTCTCTTTAATGTGCCTTATTAATCAAGTTAATTATTTCTAAAATAATCTCTCTAACCCATACTGCAAATACATTATCTCCCACCATCAGTGCCTGGCTTAACATTTTGGGCTTGCCTATGTGATGACAGTTGGCACAGAAGAAGCATGGGGCAGGCAGTGCCAACAGCACATTTGGGGCAGGAGCGGGCTTGGCAGATGGATGAGCTGAGCAGCACCAAGCACACACTGGTCCTGCCCATGTCCCAGAGTCTCCCACATGCTGGAACATGTGTACAGATGATGCAGGAGGGTCCCACGTCTGTCTTTAGGGTTTGTGCAGGATGAGGTTGCAGGACGACCAAGAAGAGAAGGCTCAGGGGAGCCTTCTCACTCTCTTCAAACTGACTGAAAGAAGGTTGTAGCCAGACAAAGGTTGGAGTCTTCTACCTGGCAACCACTGAGAGGAGAGCACATAGTCTTAAGCTGCCTCAGGGGAAATTTAGGCTCTACTTGAGGCAGAAATTCTTCACAGAGAAGGTGATTAGATTCAGAACGGGCTGTCCAGGGAGGTGATGGAGTCACCGGAGGTGTTTAAGGAAAGACTAGACGTGGCACTTAGTGCCACAGTGTAGTTGACGTTGGTGATGTTCAGTCATAGGTTGGNGGGGCCGCGGAGCCCCGCGAGGAGCGCGGCCGGCATGAGCCAGGTGCCGAGGAAGCTGCCGGAGCAGGAAGAGGGGGACGAGGAGGAGGAAGAGGAGGAGGAGATCGTGGGCTTGGCGGGCTACGCCGACGGGGCCGAGTCCTTCTCGGACGGTGACGCGGAGAGCGGCGGCGATGAGGCGTGTGAGTNGGACGACCAAGAAGAGAAGGCTCAGGGGAGCCTTCTCACTCTCTTCAAACTGACTGAAAGAAGGTTGTAGCCAGACAAAGGTTGGAGTCTTCTACCTGGCAACCACTGAGAGGAGAGCACATAGTCTTAAGCTGCCTCAGGGGAAATTTAGGCTCTACTTGAGGCAGAAATTCTTCACAGAGAAGGTGATTAGATTCAGAACGGGCTGTCCAGGGAGGTGATGGAGTCACCGGAGGTGTTTAAGGAAAGACTAGACGTGGCACTTAGTGCCACAGTGTAGTTGACGTTGGTGATGTTCAGTCATAGGTTGGACTCGATGATACCAGAGGTCTTTTCCAACCTATTCGACCCTGTGACTGTAAGGATTCTGAGCAGGATTGCTTGCAATACAAACGCCAAGTGCCATCCCGGTGCCGCTGCCGGGCACGCTTGGCCACTCCGCTCGCCCACCGCGGCGCCCCGCACGCCAAGGACAGCACCTCGCGTGTGTACCGCTCCCACGGGTGTCTCTCGGGACAGCAGGGCCGGGGCGAGCGGCGGCGGCGCTCGGAGCCGTCGGTGAGCCCGCAGAGCCCGGCTATGCCCGCCGGCGCTAGGGTGCCAGCGGCACGGCCGGGCTTGGGAGCGGGCCCGGGCGAGCGCAGAGGCCCTGGCGGCCCGTGACCGGGCGCGTCAGGTGACGCGGGTCACGCCGCCTCCCCGCCCNCGGAGAGCCTCGGGGCAGCGCCGGGCTCGTAGGGGGCTGCATAGTATCGGCCGGCAACGAGTGCGGGTGTGGAGTGAGGCGGGGCGGGGGCCGAGGTGAGGCCGGGACGGTGGCGGGGGACGCAGGGCCGCCGCCAGGAGGTGAGGTTTGGCGGCCCGCGGATGCGGGTCAGGAAGGAGGCGAGGCTCCCCGCGGGGTTTGGGCACGAGGGGAGCCAGGGACAGCGGTGCGGGAAAGGCGAGGAGTCCAGAGGGAGGGCAGGCCCAGTTAAGGACGGGATTGGGCGCTGAGAGGCCGGGCGGAGCGAGGATGCTGCGGAGGTGGCCATGGGAAGGGCCGGGACGGGGACGGGGTGCTCGGTGGGTCAGAGGCTGCAGGGAGCTCTCAGGAAGGAGCAGGGCAAGGGCTGACAGGTAGCAGGAAGCGTTGGGAAAGAGGGAGGAGGCAAAAGGAGTGCAGGCTAAGTGTGTATGTGTAATTTCTCATCAGTATTCTTCATATCTGGGGTGAGAGTTATTAGAGGCCACAGCTTGATGATGTGACCCGAGTGTGCCAAGGAGTTGGGGGGTTGGGTGTCGCGCTATAAAAGGCAGCGGCCACACGCAGCTCTGTGTCCGGGGCTGCTCCGCAGCTGCGAGTGTCAGTCCCACAGTGGCAGGCTCTGCTAAATGTCCGTCTGTCTGTGCTTGTGAGGAGCCGCCTTACTCACTGCATATCCGTGTCAGTATGGATGGTGATGCTGAGAAGGACGGGCTTACCAGGAAAAGCAGTCTCATTCAGTAGAAAAAGGAAATGCCAGCTCAGAGCCTGTTGCGTTCATTCAGAGCCTGAATTCATTCTTCTGAGACATATTTCACAAAGGAGCTTGGAGAACTCTCAGTATCACAGGATAAAAAAAGATGTGCTTTTTTATAAGAGCAGAATAAAAGGCCACATGTTTTAAGTCTACTTCGATATTAGCGTGCGGAACCCTTCTCCTTAAAGGCCCAGTTCTCCAGGCTGCCATGGGAGGTGCTGCATTGACTAATGTAATTTTGGGGAGTGGAGAAAGGTCAGTGCTTTGAGTATAAGCCTTCATGGTTAAAAGCTATAGAAACGTTAGACTGTAAGAGCTATGACTGAGACTAAATGAAGTCTTACTTGAACCTGCTAAAGAATTGCCTTCATTTTGATGCAAAGAGAATAAATTTTAATGTGTTTCTTTAGTGCTGCACTTAGTATTTTCTGTAGAGAAGTAACCTATCTACTGTCGTCAGATAAATTCATTTGGATATTTTTGAATAGGAACTTGTTAGACTGCTAAAAAATGCAATTGCTTTTTTATAGTAACACCAGAATATTTTACTTAACAGAAAAGAACCTTTACGTCCTGAATAGCAGGAGAAGACAGTCCATGAAGGGACCTTTTTACACAGGATTAAAACAAAATCCATTTTAACTGTCTAGATTCCCCGATTTTCTGTTTCATTTTGAATTCTCTGGAGAAAGAGGCAGACAACATGTGGAATGGAGGGGGTTGGGATTTGGGTCTGTGTTTTATGTAACACTGGGCTGCAGGGCAGGGGTCTTTCCCCTTTTTTTTGTCCTCTCTTCCTGGCTCTGTACAGTGAGTAGGCTAAAATTCAGTGTCACTGCCTCCACTTTTCTACAAAGAAAGAATGAAAAGGCCAGTATAAGAAGAACAGCTTCAATGCATAGCTGTTGACAGTGAAGAGAGAAGCCAGGCTTAAAAGTAAAAGCATAATTTCTTCTTGTAAGCATGCAGAAGATTTCAAAACTTCATATTGGTCATCCCTCACCCTATACTGGGTTTGCATTTCCAGCTTCAATGCTGAAACAGTGGTTCTTGTCCTTAGTTTACACTTAGGGTCATGTTCAGAGACCTCAAAACACTTAAATTTACGTAAAGCCCAGTCATATTTTTTATAGATGTAATTAAAAAATGTTTAGAAGCAGGAAAGCCCTCTGCAGAGTGTCCAAGGAAGTGGCTTTAAGACATACCACTGCAGTGCTGCACTTGTGGCAGCATGGAACCTGGTCTTCTGGAAAAGACACTTCTGAGTCTTTTCTGTAGCCACAAGAATTTCCTTCTACCAGGCATTTCTGCAATGTCTATGAACCCACAGTAGCTTAACAGCGTTCTTCATTGCATACAAGCTTTTTCTGTTAACTCTGTAGTCTCAGGCCATCTGTTAACATTGAAGATGTTCATTGCATGTGTTTTGTAAGAGCATTGTCTTGACAGCAATCCAAAGTGCTGCAAATACCACAGTCACAGCAGTACTGGAAATACTACAAGATTAATGGGTTTGAAGGTAAGAGTAGAAAGTTTGGGACTGCTACCTCTCCTTTACACAGAAATGGTTAAAACTTAATATAACTGAATTAGTGGGGAAAAAAAATTGTCATTAGCTGTATTAGTTCAAAACCAGACTCAGAGGCTTGTTACCTTGCAGATGGTAACATGAGCAAAATAATTCCTTTTGGCTTTATGTTACTTGAACAGATGAGCTGTGATGTTTTATTTGGATGTTTGAAAGCTGGTGGGATGTACAGAACGTGGCATCCCCATCCCATGTGCCTGCAAAGCACGGATAGGATGCAATCACCTGCATTGACAATTAATTGCAGTCGATCTGGAATTCAGGATGAGCTTCAAAAACTGTTTTAGTTATCTATATATATATTTAATAGCATAAAGGTGATACTGAAGTATTCATTGTGTACTGGTGAGACAGGTCGGGACTGCTACATGTGGTTCTCAACTCCTCAGAGCTGTTGCAATGCATGCAAAACATCCTCCGTAAGCAAGGACACAGCTGCAGTTAACAGAAGTTTTGTAAGGAATTGAGTGCTTCTCTGGGGGAAAGTGCTTTTAGGTTTATTGAGTTAAATTTGTGACTGCTTCAAAGGAATGGCCTCTAACCAGCATAGTTTCTGTTCTTTATGGTTTCTTAGAAAAGTTGAAATATGAAGGGCTGTTGATATGCATTAGAGGCTGGCATTCTACAACATTTACTCTTTGCAAAAGTGAATGAACCAGGAAATGTGTTGCATCTCACAATAGGGAAAATTATCTTTGCCATTATAGAACAGAGAGGAATTTAGTGTTTCTCTTGGGCATATTATGATCTCACTCAGTAACCTAGTCTGGGAAGTTGCAGTGATACATCTACTGCCATTTCTGTGGCAAATTAAAAAAGGAGTTGTCATGTACTCCTGCAAAGGAATGTAGGCAGGCAATGCGTCTTCCAATTCCTTTACATATAAGGTAATCTCCTAACTCTCTCTGAGAGGGAAGTGCTGTAGAAGCCTTGCTATCTCGTCAGGTTTGGATGACACTCTTACATTTCCCTGTCTTTGAACTGGCAGGATTTCAAAAGCTAAGTAACAGTCTTACTAGCAGAAGAGCTAGTCTTCATTCTTCTCATTGCTAATACTGTTTGCAGTTGCAACTGTATTGTTTTTAGCATGGCTTTAATAGAAAGCAATTTCCTGCTATTAACCATTAAAATCAGTAAAAAGTCTAACAGCCTGGAATAGTTTAATACCACAACATAAAACTCCGAAGTTATTTAAAATACTTTTTCAGATACATGTGGGTTTTTAGCTTGTTTCTCAAAGAAAAGGGAGTTAGGTATGTAGCCTGTCCTGTGGTTGTCTCATCAATGGTCAGAATCTTGGAAACTGCTGTCCACCTTCAACCAAATCTGAACAAAAGACGTCTCAAAGGTTATTAAGTTCCCACAAGTTTGAGGAAAACTGGCATTCAGAAGAGAGGAGAAAGCTAAATGAAGTGTCCTCAGAGGGCCAGGTGAGCAGTTTTGTGTGTTCACTGTGGCAGCAGTTGGCAGACAGGTGTACACAGTGTAGCCAACTGAAATGTGCTGAGCTCCAGATCAGCCACAGCATGTCATAGCTCTTATTCGGAGGAGATGTCATAAGACATACAGGAGGAAGTTGGTGTTATTGTGGTGGGAAGAGGAAGGGGACACAAAGTACAAATCCATAGTAGATGAGACTTTGTAAGTTCAGTTGCATACAGAGCAAATGGGAGGCTTTTTATTTTTTTGAAACATGCAATAAAGCCTCAACTTGAAGACTGTTCTTTATATGCTTTTGTGAAGTCTTTATAAAATTTTGAATAAATTATTTTCTCCTCTGATGGCCAAAAAACAGAGTGAGATGGAGGATACACTGTTAAATCTTGCATATTTGGTTTGTTTATTGACAAGACTGTACCCTCAAAACATAAAATATCTTTACATCATCTTAGAGCAAATGTTTATTATTCTTCTGGAGGTGTGAAACATTGTAGGCACATGTTTCTCCCAGCCACAAGAGGTACTACCTCTGTTCAAGTTGATGGGAAGAGTAGAGGAGCATGTTGACCTCAGTTTCTTACTTCCTAAATTTGTTGTGCGTAGATCAACAGAAGTGGTCCTTGCTATGTTTATAGGATGAGATTCTTATAGAGTTACCTATTTCTGTTCTGCCTGAAAGTGTTTCCCCTGTGCACTGCTCCTGCCTGACAGTGTTCATGTGTGATAATTGACAAGACCACGGTAAGTGGTAATACCTGCCAAGGCCTTTCAATTGTATTTGAAATAGACAGGATCCCTCCCATAATAAGTTGAAAACTTCTGTCAGTCACTGGTGACAGGGACCTGCATTGAATGGCACAACCTCTCCCAAGCCAGTAGATGGTGCCAGGAGATGTTTTATGCTAACACTGCAATACCTTCAGTTTGAGAAGCCCTACTTCTCTGTCACTCAAATTTGGGAGGCACAAACAGAGCTGGACGAGGTTCTATACCCTCCTGTCAGACATACCCTGCTCCTGTGTTTCAGAAAGCTGTGAGTGAGGCTTCAGGCACTCAAGAAGATGCAAGATGTGGTCACCACCCTGGATACAAAACATGCTCCTAGGCAAAGAATTTCTTTAAGCTTTCCATCTTTTTTTTGGCTGAAAGACTGCATAATAAATTGGCAGGTTCAAATTGTTACTGAGGTTTCTTGTTTTGGATTTTCATATTTTGGGAGTAAAGCTGACCATGTATGCAGGGCATATTCAAGAATGATGCATGTGAATAAATGTGTGCCAGATTTCTGCAATTCGAGACTTATCCCAGCAGAAAAAAGAAATGCAATTATGTTGTGCTATGGATGGGAGAAGGTCTACCAAACCTCACTGGATAGTATGTTTAGCCTGTTGTGTTGTGTGATCAGTATTTTAAACCTGACCTCTGTGTACTCTGAGTTGTACTCTGTGGATTTAGCACTGACAACTCATTTTTTTGTGCTGCTTGTGTTTGACACTGCAGAGTCACAGAGGTGTTTCAGATCTTTTTACATATAAGGGCTGTGCCATTTCACCTCAGCACCAAAGGACATTTCAAAGTTATAGGCCAACTAAATGCAGCAGTTTAGACTGCTTTGGGTGTTTTGATTAGAGATACCTGAAGCTAAAGTTCCTACAGGAGTGAATAGCTATACATTCATGTCCTTACAGATATAACACCATAGTTTACTGTTGGAACTACTTAATGCTAATATAACTGCATCAGCACCAGTAAAAGTAGTGCCAGTTTCAGACTGGGGTAGGTAACACAATGAAACTCCTGTGTTCCCAGGCCTTTGTTTTGCAAATAGGCAGATGATATGCTGTAATCTTATTTATTGGATAACAAACCTTTACAGATTGTAACACAAATTACTGAGCAGCAGGTGAAATCCTAAGCACCTTAGAAAAGGACTCCTCATGAGTTCAGTACTAGAAGTTCCAACATAGAAGCATTGTGTGCCTGCTGATTTGAACTCTTCCTGTAGCTCCTTGCATGTGTGATTTCATTTATTTATTTATTTATTGGTTGATTGATTTTAGAGAAAGGAAGCCCTCAGGTAGAAAGATCATGCAGAGGTACTTAACAGAGTCTTACTTTGTTTTCCTGCATTGTGATGTAGCTATCTACTGAAAAGGGTATTTGTTATCAGATTATACTATTTTAAAGGAGAATATATGTGGCATAGGGTTAATTAGAGTAAAATTAGGTATTTAAAGATGTCTATGTGTGATAACAGATTTTTCACATACAAGCAGAGCAGTCAGACCTTCTGCAGTTTCTGTCTTGGAGGTGAGAAGTAGATTTTCTGATAGTATACCCTAAGAGGCAAATAATTCAAGTCAAAATGCCTGTAGCACTGCTCTTGAAGCTTATACATTGGTAACATTTGCATAAATTAATATAAAAATTTCATGAAAATAAATATCAAATGCATGTTATCTGGCAGTTACTAAATATATTGCCATAGTATATTCCTTTTCTTCTTGTGTGATTTTATTCAGTTTTGGATTTCAATGATCCCTTCAGTACTGAAGTTAAGCCAAGAATCCTGCTCATGGGATTGAGAAGAAGTGGAAAGTCTTCCATTCAGAAAGTTGTCTTTCATAAAATGTCACCGAATGAAACTCTCTTCTTGGAGAGCACAAACAAGATCTGCAGAGAGGATGTTTCCAACAGCTCCTTTGTCAACTTTCAGATATGGGATTTTCCTGGGCAAATTGACTTCTTTGACCCTACGTTTGATTATGAGATGATTTTCAGAGGCACTGGAGCACTGATATTTGTTATTGATTCTCAGGTAAAAAATGGGGCTTTAAGCTATTTTCTTCTTTTCTTCCTTCAGCAATAGACAAATGGGTTGGAAAGCACAGGTTTTTTCAAAGCAAATAAATAATCTACATCACAAACACACATTAAAAGAAGTCATTAAAACTTGAAGAGCTGCTTGGCTATTTTTAATCTCTCTGCAGTGTGTTCAGAAGTTAACTAATTTGTTTTAACATATGAAGGTTCTTGCTCATATTCCTAAGTGCTGACAGCATGAGATTGGTGCACATGCTGGATGTAGGCTCAGGCTTCTACTTATAAAACATTAAAAAAATCAAGCTGTTGTTGAGCGGTAGTACTATCTAAAAATAAGTATAATAAAATTTAATATATATATTTTTAAATACTTTCATGACCTGTAGCTCTTCTTTTTCCTTTATTAGGATGATTATATGGAAGCATTAGCTCGGCTGCATCTTACTGTGACCAGAGCCTATAAAGTGAATCCAGATATCAACTTTGAAATCTTTATCCACAAAGTGGATGGTTTATCTGATGATCATAAGATTGAAACGCAGAGGGATATTCACCAGAGGGCAAATGATGACCTTGCAGATGCTGGATTGGAGAAGATTCACCTCAGGTGAGAAAAGTTGCTGTGCAGAGAATGCTGAAGAGGAGAGCAGCTTATTTGACAAGTTAACATTTTCTGTTCTCTTGAAGTAGCAGGCAACATGCTTTTGATATATGAAGGAAAGGGATAATCAGAGATACTGCATTTGACCTGAGCCAAAGTATCCTATTTCTGATTGATGTCTTGAAGGGAAAGATGGAGAGCTGCTTAATAACAGATGACAAACATGCCAGAGTCCTATCAGTTTTTGCTGCAGTTGCTGTCTTGAAATAAGTTGGCTCAGACAGTGACAACAACCAGTAGAGTTCCAGGCAGTGGAGTGTATATGCCACCACATCACTTTTGCCTTCTTTGAAAGCTCTGTGCCACACGGTCCCCTCCCAGTCACTCATCTTCGCTGGTACAGCCTGCTTGGAGCCACTTGGGAAGACCTGTGCTGCATCTTTGCCTTGTGTCCTCTGATAAAGTGGGTTACTGTAGCAAATGGTGACAAGTAGTTTACTTCACAGACTGGGAACCAGAGGACATCAAGTTGTCATGGTTGTCTTAGCACTTTAAAGCCAAATATTAAAAAGAGAGGCCTGCTCCATGAGCATGCCAGCTCTTTAGAGCTCTTAACTACTCGACTGCATCACTGCACTGATAAATGGGTCCACAGCTTTCAAAAAGTAGATCACAACAGGCATACTCAGTAATACTCCTCTCCTGAAATTTGATAAATATTTTTGTAAGAATACCAGCATGAGAGTTGCATTAAAAACTTCTACATTGAGTTCTAGGTTTCACTGTTTAGGTTAGGGGGTTTTTTAGTATAGAGATTAAGTCCTGTGCTTCAATCATATCATGACTTTTGATCACAGGGAGTAATTGCATTAGTGTAGGCACTTACTGTCTGACAATATTTTATTTCACTCATATTATGAAAAGTACATCATGTTCACAGTATGTGGCTAAAAGGAAAATGTGGTGACCTTTTTTTCCAGCTTTTATCTGACAAGCATATATGATCATTCTATATTTGAAGCATTTAGCAAAGTGGTACAGAAACTGATTCCACAGCTCCCAACACTGGAAAACCTGCTTAACATCTTCATTTCAGTAAGTACTTACTATGTCCTTTGTTTGTAGATCTGGCTGTGTCCAACATGTTCAGATATTCTGTTCATTACCTTCTTGGAGATCATGAGCAATGTGAACTCTCAGAGAAATTATCAGAACTTAGTTGAAATGCACCTCCATGCAGCTTGGCCTCACCTCCATGTTTATTAAACAGCATTGAAGAGCTGCTGAGATACTCAAGAGTATTTCCTGAGTCACAAAAAGTGGGTTAGCAGCCATCACTTTTCTGCTCATAACATCAATCTGAATGTTGCAAAAGTCTGTGCTGCATGTATTTGTTTAAGTCACACTTAAAACTTGTGTGAATAAATATTTAAAGGAGCATAATCTAGTCTGACCTCATATGGGGAGTACTTCCCAGAATTAATTTTACTTTGTATCCAAAGTTTACCAAGCTTAAGAAAATCTTCTTATGTCCTGAAATTTTTAGACTCCACCACAACTCTCACCGCTTCCATAGTTACTCCAAAGGCCAGTTAGGGAGTTTTGTATATCTAGGGGTTGGTTACCACTGTGGAAGAGATTGCTTGCTCCACTCTTCCTGTATGTCTGATCCCTTCCTTTCCTTTGTACTGGTTCTGACACTCACCTGTTCACTCGTGGGGTTATTATACCATGCACTTATGCAGTTTAATTTAGTTTAAAGCAGGTGATGGAGGAGTCCAACATGCTCTTGTTCTGACACAAGGTAAGAGATGGAAACATGGGGCAATGAGTGAAGCGGAGCACAGTGAGTAGGTTGTGAAAAGGGGAAGCTCCCTTTTTTAGTCGTTGTTATAGGTCATAGTGGCTCTGAAAACTGCACCCTTTATCACAATATTCTGATTTTTTGCTTGGCATCTAACACTAATTTCTGAAGCTTCAATTTCCAAGCAAGATACTTTGTTGTGTCTTCTTGTGATTTTGGCATAAATTATTTAATATCATTCAACAGCCTGTAAGATAAAATTAGACTTCATGGTTTCTCAGTGTGAAAATGGAGAGAAATAAAAGTTGGATGTGAAAGGGAAAGCTAGCAATAGAGGAAGGTAATTCCAAAACTTATTCTCTTACTATTAAACAGCACATTTATACTGCTCCATAATGAATAGTTTACTACAAATATCTGTTCCTTCCAAAACAGCTGGACTGTATAGCAGTTACTATCATGTAGTCTCAGAAGTCCGTGACAAAAAGTTAATGAAGAAATGATGACAACAATTCTGGAGCAATTAGATAGTGGTTTTGGCACACAGTCTTACAGAGAAAGCTGGATGAATAAGTCTTCCTTGTGCCAGAGTCACTCCAGTCACTCATTGTGAGTCAGATCTCTGTATGGAGTCTCCTCATTGTTTGGAGTTGATGAAGGGTTTGTACAGAATCTCCACATGAACCAAGCACAGACAGGTTCCTGAACGACTGATTATAGTTGCTCACGTGTCTGGAACACCCAGCTCCAATCATACATAGAATATCAGGTATAGTTTGTAAGGAAAAACAAGTATTTCAAACAAATGGGAAGTCCAGAAAAGTAAGGGAGGTGTGCTATTTCCCCTGTTCAACGTGGGAAAGAGTCTTGGACTGTTTCTTTGCTCCAGTTTCTAACTGACCTAGGGCCATGTGTAGCTGCATCACTGTGTCCTCAGCATGCTTGCTGTTTTTACAAGTATCTTCTGTCTGTAGATAGAGAGACTCAAAATGATTATTTGCAACCATAGGAAGATTAAACATCCTTCTCCCTCATACAATTAGTTAGGGGGTGCTTCTTTACCTTGACAACTTGATAACAACAAATTTTGGCATGGATTTTGGTCACGCCTTACCTCAGGAAGCCAATGTGTTGGATATCAGGGTGTGGGTGTATTCGCGTTCTACTTTTGGGTTTGCAGCAGCATTCATGAGGAAGTGCTTTCATTTATGCCACGGGGACTTCCAACACAAAAAGCTGATGATTACAAAAATAGATCTGCGATCACTCTTAAGTTCACAGCAGGTTTTTTCCGAAGTTTATAATGCCAGTATGTGAGCATGTTTGAGGAACCATCAGTGTGATAATACTGCTTCTGCATTCTTTCATGTAACTGCTTGTAAGTCATTAAATAACTGGCACTCAAAATCCACGTTAATCTTATCTGACTAACACACTTCCAGCTTTATATAGAAGGATGCCTGTTTCTTAATTACTATGGCCTTATCAACCAGTCGAGTTGTGTGACATGGGAAAGCGTATTTTCATTTGAGGGTTGTTTGGTTTGTTTTCAGGGATATTAAAAAGAATGTATTAAAACAAACAATTATTATAGTAAAAATAAAATTATGTACAGTTTTGATCATTTAATGATTTAAATTTTGTAATCTGTAAATTCAAACATAGTGCTAAAAATTAATTCATGAAATCTGCTGTGTGATCCTGTTTAAATAATTGTCCACAATTCATTACTAACTGGATGTAACTGGCAATATCCTCTTAAGTTCTTTTGAGAGTCACTTTTTAGGGACAAATTCTGGCTTACTTTTGTACATTAAAGACAGAAAAAGACAAGCCTGCTTACCTATCCTAGGATTTGAAGGAATACTACCACTTTTACTGAACCCATTGTATTTAAGGAATATAAACTGTCTTCTACATCATCACACCCCATATAGTTGAGAGACATGATTTGAATTCCAAGTGCCTCATGGTTTTTACCTATCCAAAATAAAATCTCATGTATTTATTGCAGATTTTTCACAATGTCTCTCTTGGTTCAGATTAACCATGGAATATTCTTACATCGATTCAGAGTGCTTTTAACACATGTTGCATCTTCTCTGCAGACTGTAGGGTTGTGTCAGAGAGAACTGGTGCTTACTCAGACCCTGCTCTCATTTAATCAATAGCAGCCTTTCATTCAGTAAGGAACCCACCAGCTCTAGTAACAGAAACAGTTGATTTCTTATTGTAATTTTCCCTAAGCATTAATGATATAATGTCTCTTGGAATAGTACTTTTTAGCCACCTTTTCCTGAGTTTTTTTGACTTGTTATTATTGTTTCTACAATTTTTGTTTAAGTTCTTTTGCAGGCTGGGGGTAGTGGGTGAAGGATGGAGAGTTGAGTAGTTTCCACACAAAAATTCTGGGAAATCCTTTGACTTTCCAGTTGTACTAAAAACCCTGGCAAATGAAATATTTGAAGGTGTGTGGGTAAATTCAATGGTTACTACTCCTGGCAGTCCATCCTACAGTTTCACAGAGGTTTCTGTCACCATAGAAAGTTCTAAAGAAGCAAATATGTGCAGTTTCTCAGCAGGTCCTACCACAATGGATCAGCTGCAATTAAAAACAAGCATAATTTAAGTTATGAGACAAACTTCTGCCCTTAACCAGCTGGCGTAACTGCTGGCATGGCAAAATGTCGCAAGACGTTCATGGCAGACGTTCAGAAAACTTTCTGAACTGTCACTGCAAGTACAGGCAGGCTGCAGCACCTGGAGCTCTGAGATGAAAAAATCACTTCTCATTGTTAAATGTTACTATATTGTCACTGGCATCTTAATAATTTAAAGTGCATCTTACCTGTACAGCTGAAATTGTTGCTATGTCTCTCTTTGTGTAATATAAAACTTTGTAATTGACTTTTCATGAATGACATTGCAGGGCTCAAGTTTCAGCTTCTTCTGTCTGAAATTACTTGTATTTTCAAATACAGTTTTGGCAGTGAGTTACAGCGATGTACCTACATGCTATTTCAAAAGAGTCTTGTAATTAATCTTACTTGACAGCATCTATTGAACTGTGTGAAGTTCTGTCAGAATTACTGTTTAAAAAATAAAATTACAGAACTCCCATATGTGGCCCGAACAACCAGCATAAATATGCATACATTTTTGTTCTTCGTGCTCAAAGAACATAGACTCATAGAACCCTGTAGGCTGAAAGGGACCTTCAGAGGTCAGCTGCTGCTCAGAGTCAGGCCAGTTACAGCAAGTTGGTTATGGCTGGGTGCAGTTCAGCTTTGTGCATTTGTAAGGATAGAAATGCTACAAAATCTCAGGTCAGCATGCTCCCAATCCTTCACTGCTCTTATGTTAATTTTTTTTTTCTTGTATCAAGTCAGAATTCCAGGCTGTGCTTTTTGGCTTCTGTCCTTCAACATTGTAGCTCTGAGAAGAGCTTGGCTCTGGCTCTGGCTTCTCTGAACCCTTACATTAGGTATTTGTAGATACCTAATGTTCTCTTCTTCAGGTTGAACAAAGCTATTTCTCTGAGACACTCCTTGTACATTCTGTATTTCAGCCCATCTACCTAAAGTATCCACAGTGTATTCTTGTTTTTTAATTTTTTTTTTTATTACTGACTTACTGAAATATGCCCCTCAGAGAGTCTTGTCTGTTATGAAATGCAAGAATTTCACCTCTATACTCTGTTACTGCTAATGGATGTTTGCAGCCGTAGCTCTGTGTGCAATGATGGAAGAATGATGCCTCTTTAAGAAGAAAATGCCCAAAATACTGCTGGGCATTGTTCAATAGCATATCAAGTTTTGGAAATTTTTCTGCCTATTTCAGGAAATATGGAAAGCAGGAGAGTCACTTTAGTTATTAAACTATGTGTTAAACAGTTGACTTAGAAAAGAAGGAAGAAAAAATGGAAAAGTTCTGTAACTGTACAAAAGAAGCTGAAACTACTAAAATTTGTTAGGGATTTTCAGTGTGATTTTTGGTGGTTACAGAACTACTGTGCCAACAGTCCCAAACCATGTTAAAATGGGAATCCCATATATGGAGACAATTCAGTTGGATGGACAAAGTTGATTGTCTTCCCAAATAGGTGGATACTGAAGAGTATTTTATAGCTTGTGCTTTAGCAATACTGGGAAATTGCCCTTTTTTCATGCTGGGGCAGCTGTGCAGGTGTAATCCCTTGACATCAGCCAGCAAGGCTACGGTATTCAGTTAAGCAGTACACTTCTTTTTTTCCAGGAAGCAGAGGCTTTATGGCAGTTTACCTTACGTACACAAAGAGTAAGAGCTAGCATTCCTGGCTAGCTTCTCAGAGCTGTGAATACGATACATCTCCAGCATGGAGAGCGTCTTAATCAGCTTGGCAGGATCACAGGAACATAGCTGTCATCATTTTAGCAAGCCTTAGCATTTTAAACATGGCTTTAACTACCAGTGCTTCGTGAAACCTGAAGGCACCATCAAAACGCTGGTCTCTCTCCTGTGATCTTAGAAGATGTTCTACAGAACCAGACAGTAGAACCGCTACAATGAAAAAATTTCTTAATTTCCTTGAGAAATCACTTCCTGAACAATACTGTCTTCTTTGTCCATCAGCCTTTTCTTTCCTTTGTTTCTATCTTCTCGTATGCCTTGTTAGAATAACTTGAGATTACAGCTTTCTTTTATGTCTGTTGCTACAATTAAAACAACAAAAGCTTGAATTTGGAAGATTTTTCTGCTCCTCCCTTGCCCTCCTTCATTTTCCTCTAAAAAGATATGTAATCACTCCAGGTGGAGAAGTTTGGGAGTGTCACTTGGCATTATGTCTGCTCAGAGGCAGAAACTGTTGGAAGGTTTGTGAGAATTACGGTTTGTTACAAATACGACAGTGCTGTATATACAGTTCTTTCAAAATGAGCTTGATTGCAATTTAATTTCTTTAGCCTAGCCTTTCTGGATAACAGGCAAGTAAGGGAACAGAAAAGCTTGGGTTTAATTTGAAAACATGGATTCCACTTTATTTTTCTTTTTTTCTTCTCTTAAATAGAATTCTGGGATTGAAAAAGCATTTTTATTTGATGTAGTCAGTAAGATCTATATTGCTACAGACAGCACTCCAGTGGATATGCAAACTTACGAGCTCTGCTGTGATATGATAGATGTTGTGATTGACATTTCTTGTATATATGGGTAAGTAAATTGTGAATGTTTTCCATAAAGTTGTGTACTGAGAATCTGAATAGCCTCAAAATTCCAATGATGTGGGTATAAACAATAATGAGAATGGGTAATTTGCCCGGACAGGGGAGGAGAAAACGGCTGGCTTCTAAGGGACTGATCCTTCCCAGCAACAAGCATTGCTCCCTGTTCAGTCTCTTTTGTGAGCATCTTCCTCTTTCTATGCTGATAATTTTATTTGAAGGAGAAGTGGGAAGGAACCAACCTAAAATAAGGAAACATCATCTTTTTGTTCTCTATGGATGAAATCAATAGAAGGATGCCTCCTGTTTTAAAAAGAAGTGGGACTATATTTAGTTTTATTTAATAGCCTGTGGCCTCTAATAGCCTCAGAGAGTTGTTTCACTTCAGTTCTCTGTTTGTCCCCTATTCCTTACATGACCTTTCTGTGTTTTTTTCAATTTCCTCTTCTTGTACATTAGCAAGTGGAAATCTCCTGGGCTGGCATGTACATCTCCTTGCAAGTTATGTGTTCAGTAGCTTGGGCCTTGGCCAAATGTAATGCCAGCCATTCCTGGGAAAGGCAGGGGCACATTAAGAATTAGTGCATTAAGATGCTTACACTTGGAAGCCAATGCATGACATGCTTAGAGAGTGGTAGGCTGGGCTAGCTTTGTATTTGTACCCGCTGACAGACTTCTTGCATGCTTGGAGAAGGTACAGGGGAGAGTCCTGGTGCACATGTGCAATAAGCACTGGAACAATAAACTGTTGAATACTTAACCGAAAATCTCTGAAGTTTGTATATTCTACCATGTGTTTCTGATTTTGGAGTAACTGTAAGAACTTGTTTTACAGAGGTATAAAATAAAGGACGCTGATTTTTGTGAAGAGATTCTGCTGTGTAGCTCAAAAGAGTGTGCATTAATAATTATTTGTACAACAGCACTTGTGGGGCTCTTTATTTACAAAATAGCATTCTGCCACTGTGGTTGTGTAGCCGTTTAGTATGTATCACCAGAGATTTGTTTGCCATTTTTTAGCTACAGACTAAAAACATGATATTACAATTAATTTCTTATCCTCTGTTCTTGGAGCATCTGTGGAACTTGCTAATTTAATCTATTATTGAGACTAATTGTTCTGGGAGGTTGGTGATAACTATCCATTTAACAATATCTGTGTGTGCATTCAGGAATGAGGATAAAATTACAATGTTACAATGTACAAAAATGTAATACAGTGATCATCATGACACAGCATCTGTGAATGAGAAATCTCTTTTCATAATATGATGTTGCAAAAGCCAACATCTCATGAGGAAAGTCTCATGATGTCTTAAACTATCAGTCAGCTGCTACCGCTCAAGCAAGGTTACTGGGTTTGGAGTTATCAGTACAGACCTACTGTTTCACATTTTTATGATAAGTCATAATAGAAAGCACTGATTAAAAGAAAAGCAGCCTTGTGGTAAACGGGTAACTTACAGAGGAAAAGAAAAAGGTTCCAGTTCAGGCACTTGGCAATCAAACAATTGATTTCTAGCCCCAGATCTGAGGTTTGGTGTGTGATGGGATAAACAATTTAATCTCTTTGTCTTCTTAATTTATGTAGTGTGTAGTTTGAAGAAGAGTCTCCCTGAAAGATTAAAATGAAGATTTCATCAAATTTGAGATTCTTTGATGAGAGAAACAATGTAGCAGTACTTTTGTTAGCTAATCTGGTGTCTTTTCTTGTTTGTTTGTTTGTTTGAATACTGCTCTTTAGGCTTAAAGATGATGGCACTGGAGCTCCTTATGACAAAGAATCAATGGCAATCATAAAACTGAATAATACAACTGTCCTTTATTTAAAAGAGGTGACAAAATTCCTCGCCCTTGTTTGTTTTGTAAGAGAAGAAAGCTTTGAGAGAAAAGGTATTTTCCCCTTTTCTAGTATTGCATTAATTTTCCCTTATATTAGTGAGTTAATTAATAACTGAGATTGTCATTAGCTGATAACAGTTTCTAACTCTATCATAAATATTGAGGTAAGTACAGCTTGATAAAGCTTACATAACATTTTTAAAGGGATGAAAGTACTTGTGCAGGCATTAAGATGGGATGAAATCATAAACGTATTTGACAACTTCCTGATATGAAAGCGTTTGAAAGTTTATATCCAATGCAGTAAAGCTTCCACCTGCAACTGTAGACTGTGTTAGTTTATCTTGACTGACACTGATTTGTACCTGTTGACACCAGCATACACATTTGGAACAGCTTGCCTGCCATAACTAAGGAAAACATTTTGAAACTGACTGATAGAATGTTCTTGCTTTTCTTATATCTGAAAGGAAGCTTTTAAAAAATTGCATATTTAGGACCTAGTCCTATTTAGGAGTGCTTTAATATTTTGCAGTTAAAGTGCATAAAATTTCTTTTATCACCTTTCTGACCTTGCTCAGTCAATACTGAACACTTAGTTCATGACCTCTCTGCTCACTGGCACAAGGTTCACTGAGTTGCTTGTCTTTGTGACGTGCTCTGAGACCAAAACTCAGCACGGGAAGAGCAAGCTGTCATCTGGGCTTGTGTGGCCCATCTTTTGACCATAATTTCACTAGTCAGTATTGGTATATTTGTGAATGCAGCATTTGTGCCATGTCTGCTGGGCTGTTTGACAGCCTGGTGAGCTTTTGGGTAGAACTTAAACTGGGCAGATGTCTCTTCCATACCCCTACCACCTTTATTACATGGTAGGGAGAGACATCTGACCATCTGCATCCAACATTTATGAATGTTGGATGCAGTCGCTTTCTGTCGAAAGCATAAAAAGTGTTATTTCTGCATACTTACTAACAGCACTGTTTCAGAAAGACACCATGTTGAATAAACATCCGTTAGGGTTTGTCCATAACTGTGTGAGGTTGTTGTGTCTGCATAGTTGGGACACTTAGTAGTCTTCACTCTTCTGTAGTATGGGTTCTGGTATTATAATGGAGATGAGCTTTTTGTGCCTCATGAATTCAAAGTAATATTTTGTCTGAACTGCAGGGAGAAGGAAAACAATTCCTGGGGAAAAAACCAAAGTGTAACATGGTTGATTTAAGCCACTTAAAAATATGCATATCCTGTTAGGGAAATTGAAGTGGAAAATGCTGCAGTATTTGAGTTAAGAAAGCTTATAGCATTAATATTAAATGAGGTCATGAGCTCAGTGCCAAAATTCTAAAATTATATTGTGGTATTACAGAATTGTAGCACTCAGTAAGTCTTTCAATTGACTACCAATATGGCTTTACAGCTTTTCTGTGGGATTACATTCAGCCCACTGACATGGTAATGTTATCTGCCTATTATGTAAGTATCTAACATAACAGCATGTCTATTGTGTTAATTTTTAATTACAGTGTAAGATGAAATACAGGTGGCTGAGATTTGGTAATAATTTTATCAAGTATCCATTTCAAAGTTTATGTATTGTCAAAAAATGAACATTTCTTGATTAATAGATGCTACTTATTTTTATTGCAGTTATTCTTTAAAGGAGATTTCCAAAATTACACCATATTTTTTGAAATACTTCAATTTTTCTTCTAGTATACTGAGCACTTCTTCAAAGCCCTTTATGAAATTAAGGATCTGTTTTCTGCTAATGAACTTCTATTTGATTTCTCTTAAAACTTACAAGTATATTTAGTAGCAGACATAGTATCAAGCTGTAATGCTTACTGAATTATTTGTGTTTCTCAAATGTGCTTTTGCTTAGCACAGAAAAATTCCTGGACAGTTCACTGAATATGACCTCCAGACAGAGAGTATGGTATTTCCCTTAACACAGAATATAAGCAATGTTTTCATTACGTTATTTATATGAATGTCTTTATTGATATGTAAAACATTTCTGTCTCTGTAGGATTAATAGACTACAATTTCCATTGCTTTCGAAAAGCCATACAAGAAGTCTTTGAAGTAAGAATGAAAGTAGTAAGGTCTCGAAAACATCAAAGCCACCTGCAGAAAAATAAAAGACCCACTCCCAATGGGACACCAAGAATGCCACTGTAACTGAGGTTTCCTGGCAATGCGGCAAGCAAAGTTTTCATGAAGTTGACACGACTTCTGCATCTCATTGCACTGAGTGAAGAGGAAAACAAATGGGACTGATGTATTATATGAATTTTCCCTGAACGTTCAGAAAGCACTGTTTAAATATTTTTATCCAATCAGTTTTTTTCATATAGTGAGCACTTTGAGCAAAATGTTGTATATATAAACATTGAGGTGAGCACTTGTAAGAATTTTCTTAATATATGCTGTAAACCTTTTTCATGCCATATTAAGAAAAAACAGCTGTGACAGAAATACTGGGTACATAATTTGCACTTTTTCATGTTTTCCTTGTGGACTTGGACTTTGATAAACTTAGTTTTTATGGTGATTTTGATGCATGGTGTCAGGTAAAATGTATGCTGTAGTTTATTTACCTGCTACAATCAAATTGGTTAGTAAACAATTAAGAAAACTTGGTACAATGCCTTTTTAAATTTGTGACAGCTAATACCTAACATTCATACAGATCTAATTTCATATATTTTTCAATTTGTAAACTGAAGAATAATACTGAAGTATTACAGCAATAAGCACCTTACCAGGGATCATAACTGGTAGGTAAATATTAGCTTTTATAAAACAGGCTTTTGGCCAAATTTCATCTGGAGTTCTTCTTAACACTGGTCATGCCCTCTCTTGGGTCTGGTTTTATTATTTACCTCAGCATATACCACTAAAATACCTTTCTATAAAGATGATTGTTTTGTAAAATGGCTCTATGTTGCACTGGTATTTTTATAAGGCTTCAGAGGAGTATGTTGTATCTGTACAGCTGAATTTACATTGCTAAGTTTGTGTCGAGAGCCTGCACGTGTACAGTTGGCACAATGAAGAATCTGTATGTATTTCCACCCTGGCATTCTGATGTACTGATAAGTCATAAAGGTGTGAGCACTGGGTTCTGATTCCCTCTATCAGGGGTACATCTGTGATTGAAATCAAGACGAGACCATTGAAATGAGGACTGGACAATCTACCTGCTGTAATAATCAGCGTACATCACTACTTTTTATATTAATATTGAACATGGGCAGATTTACCACAGGATCAGTCAGGACGCCAGAGGACTCTCAAACGTAAAAGAAAGTAACACTTACTTTCCATGTTCTGTATTCAGTGTTTTTGTTTCATTAGTGATACAAAATTATAATTTCTAGATGGAAGGGAAACTCTTAATTTTTACCAGTTGCATGCACAGTCTAATGGTTTTGTTGGCAGCTTTTGGGAGTGAGAAGAACTTGACCAGAATGGGAGGCAGCTTGCTGTACACCAGAAACAGGTAAGGGGAAATGTACTTTATTCACAACTAATCTGCCCCTAGCCAAAATAGCTCTGGAGGCCAGCAGGAAGATAGAACCAATGGCTCTGTCAAGAGTTGTGTGATAAGTTATGCAGTTCTAGGGGCTCAGGTAGGTAAGAAGTACTGATAATAGTGAAAACCACTAATCCTGGTGTGAAGAACAGTGACAGTAGCTGTAGTCAATTCAGAGTGCTTCAAAAACACAGAGTTCAGATTCCTTTTGGTACTGTCACCACCCATCATCTTAATTGAGGGCAATTCTTCTGACTAGCTCCTCAGCTAAAGTAATGCAAAGCTGTTTTCAGAGTTCACTAAAGCAGTGATGGGTAAGAGACACCTTTTGGCAGCTTTCCCAGTCCGCAGGACTTTCATTGAAGATCTGCCGTAATTTCTGGCCATGTGTTTGTCTTTCATTTTGTTGAAATCTCCCATTGGATCAGAATCTCTGTCCTCCCTTTGCCCCACCAAGTGTAGGTGGCTCTGTGGGACTAAGAACACCTAGCAGGCTGGGCCAGATTTTTTTTTTTTTTTTTAAATGTGTAAATTATCTCATCATAGTGGCTATGGTATGAGTCATAACTAAATGTAGCTTCCATGTATTTGCCTGAGTTCTATGTAGCTGTGCATGCCCTTGTATTAGAGACCATCAGCTAGTTTAAGACAGTGAAGTTAGCTTTTGTAGTCCCATCTAGAATTTGGAACAGACTGTCTAGCATAATTTAGCGAAGGTGACTTTAACCAACATAAAACTTCCAATTCAATATTATCAGAGCAAGTGTAATTTTCATCAGATTACTTATGACTCAAATATAAAATTGAAAGAATGTTAAAATTTATTAGTTTTAGTGTTTAACTTTGGTATTTTCAGGTTAGGTGATAACTCATTTCACTTTTGAGTAATCATTTTCTAATGTTCTAGCCGAAGTGATTGAACACTGAGTGAGGCATGCAATGTTCTTTTTATGAACATATTTTAAAACTTGCTTTTACTTTTAAGAAATTCTTTTAAATTTTATTGAGAGTCTAGTTTTTATTTTAAAGAACTTAAATACCCCATGTGCTAAAAGAGCCACGTAAGGCAGTGTTGATACACCTTTTCTAAAATTGGAAGTTGTGGAAGAAGTAATTACTTTCCAAATAGTCCAGTATTTCTAAAGTACCTGATCCATGAGTCTCCATTTCTTATTTATCATTGAAGTTGACTAGAAATGGTAGGGACCATTAATGAAGAAGCCATGTCTTTTTAAAACACTGGTTTACAATAAACCCAAACCAATTTAGTATCCCATAGACAATTTTAAAGTCAAGAACTAGATAACTATAAAATATTGGTTCCAAGAACTTGTTACAGTTGAGGAAATCCCTGTAAGTAATTCAACAGGCAGCAGCTCAGAGTGTGTAAAGGGTTCTCTGAAGAGTTCAAATGCACCTTTGAGCATGCACTGGAATGGCTATTTAAAACGTTACAGTGCTGGAATATGTTTATAAAATCCGGTGATTACCGACATGCTGTGCATTGTCATGGAAGTGTAATTGACAGGAGCAAACTACTCTGATAAAAGATAATCCAAATGGATCATTCGAGCTCTCATGTCTCATGATAGAACAATTTTTTTTTCCCACTAAAACAAAAATTCTGTGGTTTCTTGCATGTGAAATTAAACTCCTGATTATCTGATACTAAGGGAGTTCATTCTGTGAAAATACTGCAGCAATTTTTAAATAAATGTTAACCTACAAACTCCCTCCATCTTTATATGCATTATCAGATTAAGTGGAGGAATTAAAGAAAATAACCCATAATTGTATACAGTAGCAATTGTTTGCTTTAATGACATATTTACTGTGCTATCATTTGCAATAGACATTGTAGAATATTTTTTTCTTAAATTGAACACTGAGGTTTTCCTATTTTTCTACTGATGATGTACATGACATCGTGTCATGATTTTTGTGCTGCAGCTTTATCCTGTTAGATGGACAGATAAATCAACACCAAAATTTCTTACTCAGATGCTAAATGTTTATCAACAGCTGCCTGTGAATTTACTCAATTACAGATAAACACATCAAATTCTCCCATTTCAGCTGTGTGGCAAATGAGAAATAAGCTTGGTTGGGAAGTTCTTTTGGGCTCCTCTTATATGGTGGCATATGGTTGACATCCCACTTGATTTCTCACTGTATTAATATTTGCATATTAGCTCATGCACATATCTTCAAATAGCTACATTTTAAAATGACACTAGCAGATTGCTGCTTTTAATTTGTTTTCTCCCTGGTATCTTCTGTGTTACCTTTCTCAGTTTACTATCTCTGAATTTCACATTTTGCTGTAACCAGGTTTGATACCCAGTCTCTTTGGTTCCTGCCAGCCTATTCCCTTTGGCTTGTAGGCATTATGAGACACAGGCTAGGTCTTGAGCTAAAACCTAGTGAAAAAATACTGAGTACAAAAACATCTAAATTGTAAAAATTCACTACATACTATTAACATCCCTAGAAAGACTCAACATATTTATGCAATCCTGGTTTGTATGCATGCCATAAAATATGTATTCATATTGAAGTTACAGTTTTTGTTTGCAGTCAGATTTTAAACATTTCTTAATCATGTCCAGAATGTATTTTAAAATTTAAAAAATATATAAATATATCCAGGACAAAAATCCCTAGTGCAGCAATCTATCACAATGTCTCTTGGACTAAACTAACATATTTTTGATAAGGTGAAAGATTTTCATGAGACTAGTCAGAGAAGATACTCTACTGAATATTCCCCTGAATACCTGGACCTGCTACAAGAAGGATTATTTATTTCAGAATTGCTGAATAGCAGAAGAAAAAGAGGGAAAAAAACATTGATGTCTTTTCTCTAAAAAAAAAAAATAAAAAAATAAAAAAAAAAATAAAAACAAGCCAACAACTAACGTGCTCTAGCCTAAATTGAGAAGTGTCAGGATTAGACACATGGATGAGTGCAAACATGAGAAGCAAGAAGAAAAGTACAGAGTGGCCAAAGGTACAATGTATAGTCCAGAACATTTCAGTGTATTCAAGCTGCCTTACACAAAATGTTCAGGTTGGATATTTGGAGGAATTTCTTCACAGAAAGGGTGATTAAACATTGAAATGGGCTGCCCAGTGAGGTAGTGGAGTCACCATCCCTGGAGGTCTTACCTTGTGCGGCTCTGCTGTGCAGCTTTCCCTGAGAGTGCCGAACCAAGGCTCTGGGATTGAGCCCTACTAGGGCTGGGCTGTGGAGCCCAAGCAGCTGAAAATGCAGAGGAGAGACCTGGTATCAGGCAGTGGAGATCAGGTCAGTACAGTCAGCTGGGGCCCAGAGAGCAATGCAGTATGGCAGAGGGTGGGCATGCTTGGTCAGCAGAGCCACTCTCTGGGCTCTCCTGACTGTATGATTAGGGCTTTAGTCCAAGTGTGCACATGAATCCCTTATGTCATTGAAGGCACTCTAGGTACTTCACCTGGCCTCGTGCTGCTGCTTTGCTCAGAATGGCACCAGTATCCCATACCTTTCTGCTCTATATGGATATTTGGCATACCTTAGGATACCTCAGACAGCATCAGATGCTTATGTGTGTGCAACTGAATCAAGCCCCAGATTTCCACTAGCCATCTGAGAAACTCCTGTGTGTCCAAGATATCTGCTGGGGGCTGGTGAAGACAGCTGGTAACTCAATATATCTTGGTTAATGACAGTAAGCTTACACCGACTGGTAAATGCTTTTTGAGGAACTTTAAATGAAAAGCCTGCTCACCAATCCTTTATTTCTATTGCTGAGTCAATCAGAGCTGTATGAAAGCAGCTGTATGCAAGCAGGAGCGAACATGCAAGTGCACATTAATGTGGTGAGTAACAGTTTTGGAATGGATGGGGTGGAAAGACTACTTGATGGCAGTCCAACAGACATAACCCTGACTGCTTTGCCTCTGCCCGACATGTAATTGTGAGGACAGGTGCTCCCTTTCCAGAAGGAAGCTTATGGGAGTAAGTTAAAGTGAAGGTGCATGCAGAGGAGCTCATATATGGAAAGAGTGACAAGAAAATCTGGGGTCTGAAGCCCTAAAGAGATCATGAAAAACTGGCTGCATGGGTCAAAGGCTATGCCCAGCCTTTTCTCCTTAAATAGTGGCACTGGAGCAAAATTTTTTTTTAATTTTGGTAGTTTGCAACTGCCTCCAGCTAACTAGTGTGCTCTGCAATTTGCATGGTGAAGAATATGCACCAGAGAAAATTTCTGCCATTATCTGTAGCTGCTAAAGATAGAGCAACTAAATCAGGGAGGTTCAGAGTCTTGAACAGCTGTCACTTGGACACAGGTTCAGCTTTGACATGGGTCTTTGCACTTGTCTTCTGAACCAAGAAATCATCTGAACTATTACAGCACAATGCCAGAAGACTGTGAGTCAACTGTTTGGCATTATTCTCCTCATTCTTCAGGGAGTAAAGAAAAGGTGAAACACATGTCTCTTTATTTTGACTTCACATTGTGAAACATCTTGTTAGTTCACACTAACTCTGCACCAATGGTCCAGATCAAGCAATTGCTTGCTTTGTCAATTGAAGCAATCTGGTAACTTCTTTCCCCACTATCTTTCTTCATTTCTGAAATAATGCTAATTAAAAGTCAGCTGGCAAAGCCTGCCATTTTGTGAGATGGTTGCCTTAGAACTAAGCTTGAAGAACAGACAGTAATTGCTTTCCTGAGAGGCACCATCCATCTGTGTAGTTGCTTCAGGGCATTGGTTACACAATGCCACACTTGTTTTTATCGATGAGGAGGAGGTGCACTTGTTGAATCCAGATTTACAAGGTCTGAATTCACACAGAGGATTTTAAAAGCTGAGACTGTATTAGTCACAATGATTACCATGATGATTTCTCTTGCAAGTAATATGTTTTCACTGACAATATAGGCATATGAATATTAGATTCCTTAATGCCATTAAGAGTTTAATTCTGCAGCCAACTGTCTGTATTGAAAGGCTAGCATTATAAATGAGGCAAACCCTTATACATTTTGTGAATTCGTAAAAGCAGGGTGTGATTCCTCTGTTCAAAGAACTATTGTATTATCATAAGATTCTGTGAACTCAAACCTTCTCTACAATAAATAATGCGTAGCTGAGTTTATGAGACAGCCTAAAAAGCATACAAACCCCACTCTGAACTGACTTCAGATAATCACCTAACATATTTATACACTTACCTCATACAATCTCGTATCTCTTATACGACCTGCACAGAGGAAAAAAATAGTATTTGAGTGTCACATCACCTAGCATAATTCCCTGAGATTTGTAAGAACATACACTGGTGCATCAGACCTTTGTGCAAAAACTGAACCCCTGTGTCACACAGTTGTTCTGCCCCCCAGAGAAAGGGGAGGTTTTGGGAGTAATTCCCTCTTTGTGGGCTCCTGCTGGATGCTTCTTAGTGTGCATCCTCCCAACTCTGTATGCTGACCTTTGTGATTCCCATTCCTACTGGCTGAACTCCCTTCTTGGACCTTTAAAATCAGTTCTTCAAGGATCTTACTGTTAAAAATAAGAGGCTATATTGACTGAAATGCTTGTAATTCTTCTAAACTGAGGGGAAATGCAGGATACATTTCTCTCAGGTATAGAGAGCTATGTATATCAGATGCAGCTATACATACATACATACATGTAAAAATACCTAAATAGGGTGGTCTAGAATGCAGAGGACTTATCTTGATCTCCCCTTGCAGATAACTGAAAAATGCAGGAACTTTTAAATCATAATTTGTTGGGTGTACAGCTAACATCAATTCCAAGCAAGAGGAACTCCCAGTTCTCTTCATCAGCTATAAAGTGAGCCTCAGGAATCAGCTCAGAAATCTGTATCTATCGTTTGCAAGTGTTCAGCAGAATTCTGCCCATATGTTTACTCTGACTTGGCCTTTCACAGTAGAAACACCTTCAACTGAAAAATTATTCATTTTCTCAAACCTTATGATTGTCAGTAATTATGTAATAGGTTTTTTGCACCAAAAGGGTCTATATGCTACTTTGCTCTGAAGCTAGGTGGATCTATCAGAGTTTTCATCCAAAAGATAACCAGAGAAAAAAGTACACATAAACATGACTAAAATCTTTCAGCACAGATTCAGTGTGGCATTAAAGAACAAAATCTTTGTTGCAGCAGTGTTCAGGCAAACTTTCAGTTTCTATGTGCTTCAGCTGAGCATGTTTATTTTTTCACCAAGTCAGATCATATGACAGGATACACAAGCTACATGAAGTGCTGCCAGCATGTAGGATTTGACTGCAATTTTGCTACTATATTTGGTGTTTGGTTTTAAAACCCCACAAGTTCTAGTACAAAATGGCTTCTTCCTGCAAAAGTCTAAACAAAAGACAGATGAAAAATCCAAAGGGTATTTTTAACCAGAGGCAGGAAGAGGAGGGAGGCTGCTGCTTCTGGACTGGCAACACTGACTGTACAAGAGCTCTGCAGTGCCAGCTCCTCATGTGCCCCACGCAGCTGCTGAGATGTGGGGCTGGGAATTAATCCCCAGATCTCTAACTGTATGCTGACTACCTTGCAGGAATCAGCAGTTTCATCTGGCAGCATTCACATCCTGCAGCTCTGACTTTTAACTAATAGTACATCTGAAAATTAAAGCAGCCTTGTACTGCTAGCTCTGCACAATACTTCATGGCAATTCCCCTAGCTCCCAGCCAGGCCACTCTGTAGACTACTTAAATGGGGAAAATGTGCACCTCCTTTCAGAGTATTTCTCTTGCTTTAAGTTTATTCAGTTCATTTTCAACAGTGCTTAGCTGTCATGCAGTTAGAGTGACTATGTATCTTTTTTTAGCTGAAAGCCCAAGTTTCATATTAACTGCAGGTGCTTCCTCCTTGAACTATATAAAATGACACTGTAACTGCATCCAAGGGTCAAAGGCCAGAGCCCAGAAGGCAAAGCTGAACTCCACATTATGCTTAAGTAGTTCATAATAACTACACTTTATACTATTCATGTTATAATACAACTTCAAAAATTATCTTCAACCAAAATAGATTCCAGGACTTTTTACATGGAAATCCAGATTTCTGAATGGAGAATACCTCTCTCCTACTTTGGGGAAGGGCACAGTTTAGTGACAGATTGTCCCAATGTCCTTCTCCATCTGCACAGCAAGGTGGCTCTGGAAGACAAGGAAAGATACTTATGACCAAAATAGTTTGTGAACCCGACAGCCAATGCCTGCAGCTCACTGTCTCAAGTGGTCAGATCAACCAGTCTTAGCTAGAAATGCTGAAATGTCATCAAGAGTTGTTGGCCATTTAATGTACTCTAGGGTGCTTTTGTTGTAAGAGGGAACCCCAAGGCCTGATGGCATCTTTTCCCATCTCTCTACATTAATGGCCCTTTATATTATCCACAGTGCTTTGTCCTGTAAAAAGGACAATCACCGTGCCCCTTTGAAAGTTCTGCTAGTTGTTCAGGAGGAGTGAAGTTGCTTTCTTTACTTACTGCTGTTACCACACCACTGTGCAACAGAGCAGGAAAGGACAGACTAACACATTGTTTTGTAATACTGAGAACATGATGAGGTGAAAAATATGTACCTACTCAAATGTTTTTTATTTACAACTGTTTGCTGTTTCTGTTCAAAGTGGAAAAAAGAGAACTAAGATATCAAAACAAAAAATTAATTTTTAAAATATAATTATGAAGAATATAAAAGTTAAAATGAAATTAAGAACAATTAATTTCACAGATGAAATTAAGGACAATATGAGCTAGATATAAGCTTCAAACTTATGCTGAAGTCAAGTACATAAGAGGTTGTTTCTTATTTATAGCTTGTACTGAAACAAAAGGAAATGGAGACTCCTGAGATTCTGACCACTTTAATTTGGATATTCTCTTAGCTATAATTCTTAGCTTAGTTCTTAAAAGTTCCATCCCAAGAATACTACACCTATAACCAGGTGGAAGAGAAGCACTAGAGATGTAAATATCTCTCTGTCACAGAGATATGTAAATATCTCTCTGTCATTGTGGTATGGAAAAGGTGGCAATCAAGTGAAGCTGTCGCTGATAATTCTTGCCTAAAATAATAATCATTGACATATGACACCATTTCAGTCTTTCATGATCCCGAAAACCAACAAACAAGATGCTACTAAGTCTTACAGTGAAGTCTGTTGGGCGGGGAGTGCGTTGGGTCTGTGGGCTCCTGGAAGCCTCTTTTCCAAGCCTCCAGTTTTCAAACCCACCGAGGCCCGGAGGAACCTCGCCTCATCACCCTTACGGTCGGGGCGGAGCCGAGCCGGGGACGCAGAAGGGGCATTTTCACTCACGCAGCCACCGCGGCCCGGCCGCCGCAGCACCACGTCCCCTCCCGGCTGCGGTTCCGGGGCCGGGCCCGGGGCGGTGCCGGCGCGGCAGGTGCCTCCCCCCGCGGTCACGGCGGGGCTGTCGCCGCCGCTGCCACGTCAGGGGAGTGTCCCGAGGCGAGGCGGGCTGGGCCGGGGCTGGCCTTCCTCCTCCGCCCCCTGCCCCCGCCGCCGGAGCTGTCGCGGAGGGAGCGAGCGGTGCTTGCTGCCATGGAGGCCCGGTACAACCTCAAG
>VWZV01004351.1:365133-528563 GCA_013397155.1 Irena cyanogastra
GGGGCCAGGGCCACGGCCACGACGGGGCGGAGGGCCGGGGGCCGCGGCGGTGGGTTCCCTGCGCCGGGGCGGTGGCGGCGTTCAGGCGGAGGCCGGCCGGCTTCGGTTCGCCTTCGCAGTGCGATGGCGTTGAAACCTTCCTCCGAGCTGTACTTGGGTTCAAAACACACTGACCGCCAGGTCTATGTGCCCACGCGTTTTGGTGGTTCGTGGAAACGTACCATTGAACGTTTAGTCAGGTGGCCGTGCCCTGTTCCCCCGGGTATCGCCTTCTCTCTGAATAGGTGCGTGTGAGGGGACGGCTTGGCCTGCGTGGCGTCAGTTTGTTTTGCAGAAGTGTTGCTGTACAGGCTTTATTTACTTGCATGTCTGTGTTTGTTCACATGTTTAGTTTGACGTGTTCGCGTGTTAAAATTCATGCCTATAACTCCTGGGCTTTCTTTTGAATCCTTGAAGTGAGAGAGATGCCTCAAGATGTGGAGAAAACAGCGCTAGAAGGGAAGGTTTTGATTCCTAGGAAGCAAATAGTGGACAGGCCACGTCTCCTCGCATGGCTGTGTTGGAGCAGTGGCCTCTGACCGCCTGTGCCAGGGCTTCACCTCCTGGGAGCTGCTTGCACAGCCGGAGGCCTGGCTGACTCTGCCGAAGCAAAACCTCTTCCGCAGCTTGTAAGGGCTGGTAGGGTTTGTGTGTGGGTTGCTGTCCTGCCCCTGCTTTCCCCTAACCGGGTGTTGAGAAATAGGCATTATCAGCTTCATGTTATTGTGATGAATAGTGGCTTTATTTTTTAATCATACCATCCTGTTACCAGCATGAGAGGTGGGGAGAAACTGAATGTTATGATGACTTGTGCTTTACAAATGTCAGTGACACGCTTGTTTACAAACATATCTCATGCGGATGATATGTCTATTGTTAAATTATGTGTCTTAGCCTCACACCCAAGTTGCATAACTGAAAGATAAGAAGGATCACTAAGCAAATTATGAACTTATTGTCATTTAAAATATCAGGAAGGAATACTTTTTTGGGGGGAAGATATGCAGGATGTGTGGCATATGTGAATTTAGAAGGCCACACAAACATGCTCCCTGGTTGTGGTTCGCCACGTCATGGGAAGCAGTGGTGGTGTGCTGTATGACAAGCACCTGGGATCTGGGTGGAGAGGACAAATATTTGTGGCTTGATTTAGAAATGTTCTTCCCTTTTGTTGCTACTTGTCCCCCCTATATTCAAGAGAAAATTACCTTTACTGGAATTCATTTCCAGCACCTGTTGGTGCTGAAAACCAGCTGGAACCAGCTGCTCCATAGCAAAATGAACTTTATGTGACAAAGATTAAAAAAATGATACAATGGCTTAATATTATTTCTCCAAATTAAACATGTTTGGTTACATATTAATTTGTTAAACTACTTCTTTCCATATAGATAGTGAAAGTTGGTAAATTATATAAATAACTTTTAAAATTTCTGTGATTTAAAACATTGATTTCAATAGTCAATATGTGTGAAATCGTCAATATGTGTGAACAGATGGGCAAAAAGGTGTTGAATAAATATAAATAAATATTTGAAATAAATATTGTTTATTTAGCAGCTGTCCATTGAAATGAGTTGACAGTAGTTATGTATAGCCCCTGCTTTTAGTGTGGCACTTTACTTGCTAACCAGATAGATGAGCATATGCAATTACTTAATATTTCTGTGTATGTTTTACAAATTCCTGTGTTGTTCCAGTTACCTGTGCCCTTTAGTGGTGGTATCTTACTCTTGCCGTTCGACTGAAGGCTTACGATGAACTGTCGAATATTAAGGTGGTTTCAGTTAATGTAAAGGCAATAAAATACATAAAAAGAAGTCCACCATATTTTCTATTTCAAAGGATTGTGTCATCTGTAGACTGAAGGGATTACTTTGGTAACTGAGCCCTCTAGGGCTTTAGAACGAGTAGCTGTCCTTGTGCCTGTCGTTGTTGCTTTGCCTTTAAGAGAGGAAGAACCAAGCTGCTAATCTTTAGGTCAGCTTTAGGGATTTGGAACATGCTATCTTGAGACAGAGTGGAAAAAGTAGTCGTTTTGTACCTCTACAAGAGGCTTCTACTGTTGAAATCTGCTTTTGGACTTGAGTAAACTGCAAACGGTGACTTTGTCTGCTCAGTAGATTGTAAAAGGGCAAATCCTACTAACCCTTTTAGTATAAGTTATTTAATGTAATGTTGTAGATGAAAATACATTTTAAATAGGAAAATATTGTTAAAAGAAACATGTGCTTTTATTGATCTTTATTTTAAGCCAAATTCTGCTATGGAGTTGTGAAGGAGCTGAAGTTCATCTGCAGTTAATACATGGATCCCTCTTCTGTGAATGTGCTAGACCAGATTGATGAGTGGGGATCATTTAGGCTCTCTGTTGCTGTACTTTGTGTGCTCTCAATCAGACCACAGAAGAGGAATATTGCTACACATCTTTGTCCTGCTGCTGATTGCTCCTAGGCAATGTGTTCATCTTCCTTATCCCTGTTTCTACAGTTAGTTTCATATCCGAAAGATTGTAACTCCACAACACAAAGCAAGTTGTTCCCCTGCACACCATATCTCTGTCGATGAGAGGCAGCGCAGCTCTGGCCCGTCTTGGTTTGCCATAGGTACAGGCCATGGCCAGTGCAGGTCTGGGATGGCCAAGCAGCTCCTGTCACTTACCTTCTGTAAGAGCAAGGAGCCATGGGGGCATTCACAGAATCACAAAGTTGGAAGGGACCTTTAAGATCATCGAGTCCAACCCGTTCCCTGAGACCCCAACTAAACCATGGCACCGAGTGCTGCATCCAGTCTTTTTTTAAACACATCCAGGGATGGTGACTCCACCACCTCCCCGGGAAGACCATTCCAGTACTTTATCACTTCCTGTGAAAAACTTTTTCCTGATGTCTAACCTATGTTTCTCTTGGTGCAGCTTGAGACTGTGACCTCTCGTTCTGTCAGTTGCTGCTTGGAGAAAGAGACCAACACCCTCCTGACTACAACCACCTTTCAGGAAGTTGTAGAGAGTGATGAGGTCACCTCTGAGTCTCCTTTTTTCCAGGCTAAACAACCCCAGCTCCCTCAGTCATTCCTCATAGGGCTTGTGTTCCAAGCCCCTCACCAGCCTCGTTGCCCTCCTCTGGACACGCTCAAGCGTCTCAATGTCCTTCCTAAACTGAGGGGCCCAGAACTGGACACAGCACTCAAGGTCTGGCCTCACCAGTGCTGAGTACAGGGGCAGAATGACCTCTCTGCTCCTGCTGGCCACACTATTCCTGATACAGGCCAGGATGCCATTGGCCTTCTTGGCCACCAGGGCACATGTCCAGTCTGCTGCTGACCAGTACCCCCAGGTCCCTTTCTGCCTGGGCACTGTCCAGCCACACCATCCCCAGCCTATAATGTTGCAGGGGGTTATGGTGGCCAAAATGCAGGACTTGGCACTTGGACTTATTAGACTTCATCCTATTGGACTCTGGCCATCGATCCAGCCATTCCAGGTCTCTCTGCAGAGCCCTCCTACCTTCCAGCAGATCGACACACTCTCCCAGCTTAATGTCATCTGCACATTTACTAATTAAAGACTCTATTCCTTCATCTGTGTTGTCAATAAAAATATTGAGCAGAACTGGCCCCAGCACAGACCCCTGAGGGACACCATTGGTGACTGGCTGCCAGCTGCGTGCAGCACCGTTCACCACCACTCTCTGGGCCTGACCGTCCAGCCAGTTCTGAACCCAGCAAAGAGTGCTCCTGTCCAAGCCGTGGGCTGCAGCTTTTCCGGGAGTGTGTCGTGGGAGACAGTGTCAAAGGCCTTGCTGAAGTCCAAATAGACAAAATCCACAGTCTTTCCTGCATCCACCAGGTGGGTCACCTGGTCATAAAAGGAGATCAGGTTGGTCAAACATGACTTACCCCTCCTAAACCCATGCTGGCTAGGTCTGCTACCCTGACCATCCTGTAGATACTGCATGATGACACTCAGTATAAATTGCTCCATTATCTTGCCAGGTACTGAGGTCAGGATCACCTGACGCTGTCTTCTCACACTGCCTATGAACTTGAATTTCTTTTTTATTTCTTCCCAAAAAGACCGTTAATTTTGGAAGGGATGAAATTTCACACTCCACACTTCAGGCTTCTTTATATTGCTTCAATAAGGCAAAGCCTTGTAAGCTGTTGCTTCATATTTTTGTGTGTATTTCTGGCAGTTATAGAAGGGCAAACTATTTTCTGTCTTAGGATTTCAAAATGGATTAGTCAGTGTATATCAACCTGCTACCACATGGCTGATAAACCTCTCCCATCAATATTAAAGCTCAGCTGACTAAAGTACAGACTTCATCCTCTTCATGCCTCAGGAACATCCCTATTTTCTGAAATATATAAGACAGCTACTTGGAATAATCTCTTTACTTTTTACTTTTTTTTTCCCCAAGAGCTGTGACCCTTAGCCTGCTCTAAGATCAGACACCAAATCTTGTAGTCACTGCTCTTGTAGTGACAATGTCTCACTTTAGCGTAGGCTGTGACCAGACATCTGAGTGGGTGTTAGCACAGACACTTGAAGAATTATGAACAGCTACTTACAATGCCTCACACAGAGCCCACAACCAACCATGCTTTTTAGTTTTTTTTGGGGAACAGAGTTTGTTTTGCTTTCAGCAGACCACCTCATGGAGAATTTGATTAATGAGTGCCCTGGAGGCCTAGGGAAAGCACGTGGAGGGAGGCATGACATGCTATGCTGCATTTGTTGCCCAAGGGCACTGCTTTGGGATCCTGAAGGCATAGGGAGCATAACAATGCTGAGATTGTGATCCTCTTAGCTGTCATCTTCAATATGATTGCTGTTTTTCCTACAAACTGTACTTCTTTCTCCACTGCATATTTTGTACATGTAAGTGTTCTGTGCCAACAAACATGCATCAGTTCTTTGTTAACTAAACAAAGCTAATAGGAAATAGCCAGTAGCTGTTGTGCTGCTTAGTACCTTTCATGTATGAAATAAGGATAGATTGTTTAAAAATAAAACGTTGAACAGATGTTAAAAATTATTGAGGCTAAAGATATTGTTTGATCTTAGCATGTTCAACAAGCATCTTGGATTTTTTAAGTTTTACCTCCCTTTGTGTTAACTGAACAATTGTTTTCAATTGCAACTATGAGAGGAGTACTGTACTTCCTGCCGCCCTGAAGGAAATGAAGGCTAAAGGTTGGCTGTTTCTGAGGGTGAGAGGAAAGCAAGACAAGACTAATTAAAAATTTTTGGGGTTTTTTTAATAGTTAATACTTTATATGAGTACGGGAGGCTTGTTGGTCATATGAAAGAATGTACATGAGGATGTGAAGATGTAAAACAGCTATTCAGGATGCTTATGGGTCTTGGGAAAGGATGTGTCTGAGACCCTAAGGATGGAAAACAGCTGGCCTGTTTCTTGGCAAATGGTGTTTACATTTGTTTTGTAGCAGAAGTCAAAGGAACTGCCAAAGGAATGTCCTGATCTTGGCTGGGGTGGAGTTAATTTTCTTCCTAGTAGCTGGTTCAGTGCTGTGTTTTGGATTTATTTCTATTATTTTTAGTTCACAAATGATCACACATCATTCACAGGTTCTAGGCTGTCCGGGAGAACTACATCTACAAGGTGACACACAGATCCTAGTGACACTGTGGAGGTTGCTGTGAACCTGTTAGAGTTGCTGTATGTTTAGATTTAATAAACCATTCTCTAGAGAGTAGAGCAAAAAAATACCATTGAAAAAATACTATTTTCTATATCAAAGAGCCACTGTGGCTCTTTGCTTTAAATATGTTTTCTTACATGCGTCAGTGACCACATTGCTTAAAGTGGTTTTTTTTTTTCTTACTTAAAATATCAAAGCCCGTCAAGTGCTGTCATTTTACAAGAAATCCTAGGTACTTTACACATCAGCTTAATCCCGATGGGTTTTTTTAATGATGTGCAGTGGAACTACTTGACAGTGTGATTCACTGTTATTTTTCCCCTTACAAGAAATTGAAACATTACCTTTAGTAAATGAGATTTTCTTTTAAATGCCAATGCAGTTTGGGTTCCCAGGTGCTTTGGGCTGCTGTGGGGACTGGTGATTCAGCAGGTGATGCTCTGCACTGTGACCTCTGAAGTCACTTGATGGTTACACCAGCCATGGGTCAAGCATTCTTGGCTCGATGGTCAGGTATAGAGTGGAGGGAGGAAGAAAACAAAGCCAGTTGTATTTAAGAAGACCCTCCCAAAATGTCATCTATGACACATCCATGTAATTGAAGGGACTTGATGCTTGTCTCGAACTGTTTATGTGATTTCATTTTTAAAATTTTTTTCCATTATTGTTGTGTAATATTTTTCCTAATTGTAGATAGTAGCCTCATTAATAGAAAAACACATAACAAAGATAACTTGTGTTTTACTAATCACTTAAGTGGATTGAGTAGTTATAAAAGTTTCTCTGAGATTATGGGTTTTATGAGAGTTTTACTTTCATTGGAAAACCTGTATTCAGTAAAATAAATTGCATCTTTCCTTGTGCTGTTTTGGTCAGCAGAGCCATGGGGAAAAAGCTACTACTTCTTCTATATTTCTTCGGAGTAGACCTCTAAATCTTGCTTAAAGTGAAAAAGAAATAGTAATAGCAGCCATAAATAAAAAGGTAGGAAACATTTGCCAAAGCAGTAAAAGCTGTCAGGTTGTTTTATTCTTCTTTTCCCAGCTTAGATAAGTCAACTTGAAAGATTGAGAGATCTCTAGTTTTATGCCAGCCATTCTGGATTCCATTATTTATCTGTTCATTCTGTACTTTCTTTTTCAAACAGTGGAACTGAAATTTCAAACTGAAGTTTGAGAATTCATTTCAGAATGAAAAGGTTGCTATACATTTGAGGAAGATACTGTCATGCACAACCACCTTTTTCTTTTGTTTTTTTAAAGAAAAGACATAATGATTTACTAAGAAAACACCACCTATGTTCAAATCCTGTCATCCCTTGAAGCAGTTACACTGACATTTACAAAGACTAATCACTTGCATTTTCTGTGTCCAGAAGGTTTCCCCAGCCACTAGGTGCAGACTTGTCGGGTTGGGCACATAGGATTACTTGAATGTGACTTGCAGATATATTCAAAAGAAGCAGTTGTGTGAACTGAAGTTTCAAGGTAGCTTGAAGTAAAGGATGATGAAAGTGGAATTTGACTGGACGTGGTTTTTGGCAGAAATAAATCTATGAATCACATATGCATATATTGTACAAATTTTGCTCATTAACTATTATTCCACCACCACTCAATCCTAATGCAAGCTGGTGGCTTTAAACTTGATTCTCAGATTCTTAATATCCATATTTTGCTTTTCAGAAAATTTTGTTCAGTGTAACACAAGAGGCAGATTGTCAGGCAGAGCCTCTGACCTGTAGTATTCTGTCTTTCCTCCACAGAGCAGTAGAGACCTCCCACACCTCCTGCTTGGTGGGAACTCTCCTGTAATCTCTAGTCCAGAAACTTAATTTCTTCTGGATTTAATTTTGGTGAACATTGATGAAGTGTTAGTGAGTGTATCTGTGAAAGTGTGGTTATTTTTCACGCTGATGGTTATGTCACATTAAAAAACAACTTGATTATTTTGTCTCTAAAACCTGTCTTAGACAAATTCAGTGTCCTGACTTTTTTTTTTTTGCTGAATTAGCAATACTGTTTGACTTTATTGACAGTCTCTGATTCTTTATTTCAAATGGGTCCAAACCATTCTCATTTTTCAGAATTGCCATTGCCAAATGTTTACTCAGTGAACTCAGTATGACTGAAGTGGGTTGAAATACCATGACTTGTTGCAGGCAGACTTTGTGAATTATGCTTATTTCTTCCACCGCAGTTTTTGGTAGCCAAAGGAAGAACTGTTTCATGAATACTGCAGCAGTGCTTAAAGAAGAAACAAATGTTGTGCTTTCTTCACTGGATCACACGTTCTCAGAATGAACCTTTACTGCTCCAGGCTTTTCTTTGCAGCCTCTCAGTTGATATTTTTCAGCAGCGTGGGGAGAGAAACACAAAATGGTTTAGGTTGGCAGGGATCTTTAAAGGTCATCTAGTTCAGCCTCCCTGCCTCAGGCAGGGACACCTTCTGCTAGATCACAGCTCAAAGCTCTGTCCAACTTGACCTTCAGTACTTGTAGGGATGAGGCTTCCACAACTTCTCTGGGCAGATTGTTCCAGTGTCTCATTGCCCTCACTGTAGAGAATGCCTTCCATATGTCCAATCTAAACCCACTCTCTTTCAGTTTAAAACCATTCCCTCTTATCTCGTCACTACAGGCTGTGGTAAAAAGTTACTTCTTTCTTATAAGCATCTTCTAGGTATTGAAAGGTCACAGTAAAGTCTTCCCAGAGCCTTTTCTTCAGGCTGAACAGCCCCAGCTCTCAGCCTTTCTGCCGTACACATGTGCTGCTTAGAATAATGGAATAATAGAAAGGCTTGGGTTGGAAGGCACCTTAAAAATCACCTGCTTCCAACCCCTGTGCCATGGGCCAGGACACCTTTCACTAGACCAAGTTGCTCAGAGCTCTGTCCAACCTGGCCTGGAACTTTCAAGGATGGGGCATCCACAGCTTCACTGGATAACTTGTTCCAGCACCTCACCATCCTCACAGGAAAGAAATTCTTCCTAGTATGTAAACTAAATCTATTCCCTTTCAGTTTGAAGCCATTCCCCATCTTGTTGCTACGTGCTCTTATAAAAGTCCCTCTCCCATCTTTCTTGTAGGCTTTCTTCAGGTATTGGAAGGCTGAAGTTAGGTCACCTGATAGATTTTTAAAATGTCCTGGGCTGCTTAATACTGAAAACTTCTTATAAGCAAATTATCTCTATGATATACGTGAGCTAAATTAGATTTTTGTTATGTTTCATGCCCCAAGAGTGGGATAGTACTATACTCTTAATAGCTTTTCCTCGGTGAATGTGAATGACTCCACATGATACTGTTATGGGGGAATGTATTTCTTTTCTGTCTTGGTCCCTCAGCTGGAAAGTCTCAATAACAGCCTTGTCCATGACTGCTCTATCTTTATTAGGTTTTGTTACATACATTCTCAATTTTTTCATGGTCACCATTTTGCTTAATGGAGTGTTCATTCCTGAATTAGCTCATCCTGGTACATGCCACTCTTCTTGTAAAGGCAAGTGTCCAGCCTTGTTGGCTGTCAAGCAATGCTGAGTCCAAAGCCTTTTCTGGTCCAGACTGGTTTTCTTATATTCCTCTCTAATGAACTGGTAAACCTTAATGAAGATGAAAGAGACAAACTGTTACTCAGCAGAGCCTGAATGCTGCTAGCTGTGATGTGGCCTGGTGGGATCTGTAGGGTGTTTAATTGACACCTCCCTGTGGCAGAAGCATAAATGAGGTAACTGACAGCAGCAGATTTCCACGTAATTGATTTTCTGTTTGGGTTGTAAAAAGTGAAATTCTCAAACTTTGAGCTGTTGTTTATAGCCATCCAAAAGTGTGAAGGAGGAACAGAACTTTTTACAGTAGATTGGAAGGAAAATTCATCTGTGAGGATGTCAGAGTTTTTTATTAATGTATGATGCACATGAGGGCATCTGAAGTATAAGTGATGGAACAGAGCTTGCAAAAGTGGCCACAAGAAGGAGATGCAGATAATACAGATGATGCTGGTATTTCTGAAGTGGAAGGTTGGAAAAGGTTACTAATGACTATACTGAAGTTATGATAGAAAAATAAAAGATGTTCATGCTCAGTGGCAGGTTCCAACTGCAGAGGGCCTGGGTAAATTTTTCGGGCTGGACATACGTGTTTTCAAATCTAATACAAAACTTCGTCTGCTGTTACTGGTGATGTGTTGATTTCTCTCGAGTATTACTGTGACCTCCCTTTGATCAACTAAAGGAGTAATCATGTAATTGTCATGGAAGGTGTCAGGATAAAGCTTTTCAGCAGTTGTTAAAGATGCATATGATGTCCTGTATTGTAAAATAGTGAGGTTGTTAGCCTTGTAAATCTTGTAGTCTCAAACTCTGTTAATATGTATGTTTTTCCTCCCATCTGGTGCAATTACTAATATAAAACTACTTTAGTCCCAGTGTTCAGTGTTGAGAAGCTCTGTGACCATGCACATATTTTTCATAACTTTATGCTTGTATAACCCATTTAAGGTTTATTCGTCATAAGTAATTATATAGTGTTTTGAATTATGAACTCCAGTGAAGAAGCTGGAATCTGCTGGAGAAGATTACTTAGCTGAAAAGAGTTCTTCAGAAAATGGTTTATGTATTTTTCTATGCAATGCATATTAAGTTATTTTCTTCGTTTTGATGTCTTATGCTTTCTTTTTTTTCAGCTGTCAAACGTTTGATGAAAGAGGCTGCAGAACTGAAGGATCCTACAGATCATTATCATGCACAGCCTTTGGAGGTTTGTTTCTCTATATGTTTGCAAGAGCTTGTAATTAAGCAGTTTTATTCATATATGCTCTTAATTAATATATACTTCTCTAAAATGCATATCTGTTTAAAATGTACATATTTAAATAATATCAAACTGGTTTTTTTCCCCTATGATGGAAATCAACAGCAGAATTCAGCTTCAATGGTCTCCTAGTTCCAGGGTATTGGTGAAAGTACTTAATAAACAGTTTTACGTTGTACCTGAGTAGTTTTATAGCATGGATGTGTTTATTCCCCATCGCCTTCCCAAGACTACGGAAATACTTAACGTTTAAGTCAAGCTTTTTGTACTCAAACCTGACATCTGGCTCCGTTGCCGCGTTGTTCACTGAAACACTTAACCTAAGGTGATCTCTGAGGATTGCTGTTTTGCATTTAAGAAAACCTGTGAAAAACACAAGTGCGTGCAATTCTGGATGCATTTTAAGAGTAACTTCTTTACAAAACACCAGGTCAAGTTTTTGGGCTGAGAGGACAATGAAGTTCTGGTGGCTAGAAGCTTAAACAGAAATCCCTTCTGATTTCACTGGGTTAATTAAAAAAGGCAGTGTTCTGTGGTATTCAGTAGGGAGGTTTGGTTTTTAGCTGTTTGCAGATATGCGTAACACACTTGACATGCTCACACACTAATGCATGGTCCTAGGTGCTATAAAATATTCCTATTGTCTATGAGTTTTTGTAGCTTGCTTCTCCTTCCTGTGGTAAAACGAGAAGTTTAATTTTTGCTATTATTTGTAACCTACATGAAGATCTTATTTCTGTATTAGAACAATGTCTGCCTGGGAAGAGAACAGTGGCAGAAGAAAGGAAATGCTGGAAATCTTGACAGTTACCTCCTATACTTGAAAAACTGTAACTAGGTGGGCCTTCCCAATGCTGTAATACCAGTGTTTGGCATTAGCTGAGGAATCTCACTCACTGACAGCAAGCCTCATCTGGGCTCCTGTCCTAACAGTAGGAGTTGTTCTGCGTGTAAATATTTAGGAAGTTGTTGGCAGCACAAGTTCTGATACACAAATCCCAGCTCAAAATCCCAAAGAAATAATGTTTAAAGAGAAGTTACTTATATGTCCATGACAATAAAACTCTGGATTTCAACGTGTACCTTTCAAAGTTGTGCAGTAAGGCACAGCAGCTGTTTCAAAGTTGTTAGTGGATGAGGGAGAATAGGAATTCTCTGGGGTGTGAGTCAAGTCCCTGTGTTGACCTGGGCACAGAAGGAGCTTTCGGAAGGCTGTCATTAGTGACTTTCTTTCTTGGTGTAGGTCTCCCCTTGGTTCTCTAGACGTTATTGTTCACTGAGGCAAAGATCCAGTTTTCTCTTAATTGACTCAGTTTTCCATCTGTTGGATAATAAAACTCTTGTCATAATTTATACAGCTAGCATAAAGAGTTTGGATCATGAATTTGTGTGTTTTGGCAAATTATTGCACAAGAAAATTACCAGAAACCTACAATGCTTTATCCTTAGTGCTGTGTTCTCTTAACTCTCGATTTGATTTTGGTTTCTTAAAACTTGTGCCTATGTGCTGTTTCTTCAGCCTGTCCTTGTTCAAGAAAATGACATTCAGTTGTCTTATTTCTGTGACGAATGCTTTTTTTTTTTTCCCTTCTTTCATTGATGGGGCGTTTTAGGATAATCTTTTTGAATGGCACTTCACTGTTAGAGGCCCTCCAGATTCAGATTTTGATGGAGGGATTTATCATGGGCGAATAGTGCTACCACCTGAATATCCCATGAAACCACCCAGCATTATTTTGCTGACGGTAAGTAAGCACGCTTCCTAGTTTTTCCTTTTTATGTTATCATTTTTATCATAGAGAGAGAGAGAGGGAGAGAGAGAGATTCTTGGCATTTAACATAATGTTATTTTTGTGAGAAAGGTGGCACAGTATAGTGTAATTGAAGGTCCAAGTCTTCCAAGATTATTTTGGCAATCTCTAATTGCATGAAGCTTTTTGCCTAATAAATGGAAGTTCTTTCCCCCGGGAGCAGTCACATTGCTGATGTGATTGTCTAGCCTTCTCTTCTCTCCATGGGCCCTCTTGGTTTCTGTTGAAAACGTTGCTCAGATGTAGGAAGACAGACCTTGGGGCAAAGGCTTTCCTTTGTGCATAGTTTTGTAGAAGATTTTCTTCATGCATTAATAGACTCAGATGACAGAGTTCTGTTTTCAGCAAGCCTAATGCTAATTTTGTGAGGTTGGCAGTAGTATAATTGTCACATATTGTTTGCATATGGAATTCTTTCGATCATGATTTTTATGACTTTTATGAGAACTCAAGAGTTTATTTATAGCATAAGCAACTTACAGCAGCATAAACTTACAGCTTTATTGTATCCTCCTTCTTCCTTTGAAGGCAAATGGCAGGTTTGAAGTGGGGAAGAAAATTTGTTTAAGCATCTCAGGGCATCATCCTGAAACATGGCAGCCTTCGTGGAGTAGTAAGTAACAATTCCTTGAAAAATGTTACCTCTGTCAATCGACTTGTTCTTTAAACTAAAAAAAATCTCATGAAGAATGTTTATAGTGGAAAAGGAGACATATTTTGAGGGTGTAAAATTTTGGGAGAATTTGTCAAATGTAAGATCATAAAAGAGTGAAATTAAATTATTAGGAAATCATACTAAGTAAATGCCAGGGCTGAGAAACTGAGAGGTGATGGTAAGCTCTTCTTTACTTGCATACACAAGCATTAAGAATTCTCAGACTACTTAGAATATTCTTTGTGTGTTCTGTTCAAAATTTTTCTTAAGAAAATAAATCCTATTACTTTACCCTGTTTTTGCATGATCACTAAGCCAGCTTGAATAATAGAGTGGAGTTTTCTGTTCTGTTGCTGTAGTTTTGAGCACTCAGGAGGAAGTTAATGTGGTCTGAGTTCAGAATAACTGAATCTTCTCTATCTTTATTTTTCATAATACTATTACCACAGAAATTGAGAGTTGGCACAGTGCATCCATGGCAATATGCTTATGTTCAAGTAATTATAGTTTTGCTGAGTACAGTATATCAATTCACTTTTGAAATATGTTAGTAAGATCTTAGGAGTTTTCTAGCAGACCACTCTTCAACTTTTGTTAAGTCTCTAATGGTTTTTTTTAAGGAGTAGAAAATACTGTGTTTCTAAGTAGTTGTAAATATGCTGTCTCTTTTCTGTGATACTTATTTTGATGTGATATTTATTTACCAAATCTATTAGCAAAGTGTCTTGAATTCTTAAATTTCATTACTTCTGTGAAACAAACTCCAAGTACAGATGCCAAAAGAGATGCTTCAGATGACAATTCTGTTACAAGCAGTTATTAATATTTTAAGGGAGCTCCTTCCCCTATCATGATGACATAAAAGGAACAAATTCTGCAATATTTTGCAAAAAAGAAAAATTCTGAGCATGTGTACACTAAATTGCAGAATTCAAGTCTAATAGAAAACAGAAAAAAAAAATTCCCTCTGAATTTTCTTCTTCCTCTCCTCCTGCTCCCCTTCTCCCCCCTACCACCTTTTTATATATTAGTTCTGCTTTACCTTTTTTCATCATTTTTAGAGTCTGGAGCACTCACCTTAATGCAACATTTTTGTGACAGTTGTTTTTTTCTTCTCTGTTGGCTGATGGCCTTTTCTTTGTTTACAACATGATGTTAAAACAGAGTTAAGAAAGCCTTGCAAGGTACCAAAAAAAAAAAACCAAAAACCCAAGCAATGCTGCTTATAGGAAATTCAGACTTGGCAGAGTGAAGTTTTGCAGTCAGAAATACAACTTTTTGGAGTGTGGAATGGGATTACATAACTGTTGTTTCTGCTGCCTTATTTATTCTCTTTTTTCCCCTTTTAGTAAGAACAGCTTTACTAGCCATCATTGGATTTATGCCAACGAAAGGTGAAGGAGCAATAGGATCTCTAGATTATACACCAGAAGAAAGAAGAGCTCTTGCAAAGAAGTAAGTACTAAGTTTGTTATTTTAGGTACATTTACATTCACTCACTTTTAGGCTAATGCATTGAGTAGAAAATAAGGTACTTCAGTCTATTCTCTTGCATTTATTCCAGATAAAACAAGTTTGATGCCTTGTATGTGTAGTCAGTTTTTTCTCTGAATATTGTGCAAGCTTGGAACTTGCAGTCAAACAAAATATTTTGAGTGCGCTTTGTTCCTTCCAGCATTGTGTGGTCATATTAGAGGTTTGTCTGAAATTCAGACTTGGAGATGTAATTAACATTGTGATACAGTACTAATTGCAGCATGGAGAGAAAGTGGGTATGATGGAATTGATAGTAAGTGAGGGAGAAAACAACCAAAATAATGATGTATAATTTTAAGTAATAATGAAATTATTTCAAAATTCTGAAGCAACTTCTTCTAAATGATATTTAGGAAGCTAATTTAAGATTAGGTTTGTGACTATGAGGAAATTATTAGCTTAGTGGACAAAGGGAAGGCAGTGGGTGTTGTTTATAGGGACTTAAGCAAGGCTTTTGGTGTCCTTTCCCTTATCCTCAGTCATTAAGTACAGCCTAGGTGGTTGGGAACAGTAAGGTAGATTAAGAACTGGCTGAGCTGCCTGGCTCAAAGGATTGTGATAAGCAACACAAAATCCAGCTGCAGGCTGGTCACTATTGGTGTATTCCTGGTGTCCGTACTGGGGCCAGGGCTATTCAGTGTCATTAATGACCTGAATAATGGGACAGGGTGCACCCTCAGCAAGTTCGCCTGTGATACAAACTCGGGAGGAGTGGCTGATGCGCCAGAAAGTTGTACTGCCATCCAGAGGAGCCTCAGTGGGCTGGAGGAATGTCAGAGAAAAGTCCTGCCCCTGGAGAGGAATAACACCAGCTGACTAGAAGGGAGCTTGGAAGGGAAGATTCTGGTGGTCACCATGCTGATCATGAGGCAGCAGTGTGCCAAAGAAGGCTGATGGTGTCCTGGGTTGCATGAGGAGGAGCATTGGCAGCAGTGCTGGGAAGGGAAGTGATCCTACTTCAGTACTCAGCACTGGTGAGACATCAGGAGTGCTGGGTTCAGGTGGGGCTGTGACCAGGTCAGAGTACAAGAAAGATAAGGATGTCCTGGGGCAAATTCACTGCAGTGCCACAAAGGTGATTGAGGGGCTGGAACATGTTTCATACATGGAGATAGTAAAAGAGCTGGAATGTTCAGCTTGGAGAAGAGAAGGTTCAGGGGATCATATCCATGTGTACAAATATCTGAAAGGAAGTTGTAAAAAAGGTAGAGCCAGGCTCTTTTCAGTGGCATTCAGTAACAGGAGTCAGTGGGGTAGGTTGGTCTTAGTACTGTGCTGTCAAGTCTCTGTGGTTCCTCACCGGCCTGGAGAGCTGCTTGCAGTGTGCTCTGTAGCGAGATGATGTGGGAAGGTTATGTTCTCTGAGAAGCTGAAATTCCTGGTTTGGAGGTGCAAGCTCCTGGGTCCAATATAACATTTGTAATAATAGTTAAATCTTAATAATTTTTATTTGCTGCAGATATAAGTAATTGGAAGAAATTATTAATAAAGTATAAATAATAGTGGTATTTAAGTCAGTTGTTAATACTTTCCTAAATGACACGAGAGAATTTGTGTTAGTAATATAGATAATTCTTAACATATTTTTTCAAGATAGTGCGATTTGAGGCAGAGGGAAGTACTTCTAAGCTACTGGCCTTGCCACCACTTGTCTTTCTGTGATTGTTCTGCAAATAGTTTATTTAAACAAGCACACAGGAGCACTGAGAACATGCTGTTCTGAGCTGTGTCATTTGTGGGCAGGTCACAAGACTTTTGTTGTGAAATGTGTGGCACATCTATGAAGACAGCCCTCTTACCACTGACATCTGGAAGCGTGTCAAGCCAGGCAGACAAGGAGGCTAAAGAACTTGCCAGACAAATTAGCTTCAAGGTAAAGTCACTGTTTAAACTTTTATCTCTCTTGTATAGAATTAAAAAAAAATACTGAGGAAAAACTTGTAAATGGCAGAAAATTCATTTCAGAAAACCTTCATCAATTGCTATGTGGAAGCCTATTTTCTCAGTATAGTCTGAAAGAGAAAAATAAGAATGAATCTCTTGAAATTTGCCAGTTAATAAGTTGTGCATCTCAAGCATTGATTGATTACTTTTAATTTCAGTGGTGACCACTGTGGTAAAAACTGCCTATGTTGCTTTTACTTCCACATTTTCTGACACTAATAACTTGATGAAATTCTCCAGAATTAGTCTTACCATAAAAGTGTGACAAAAGTTTGGGCAAAGCTAACCTAAATTTTTTACCTTTGTGATTTTTTTCCCTTTTGGCTTATGGAAGGAATAAAACATATTACTACTGAAAAATGGTTGCAAATTCTTTTCAACTACTCTGCTACTATCTGAAGATACTGAAAGTTGAACTCTGGTATGGAAGTTGCTGTGACCGAAAAATGTGTTCTCTAGCTTGTGTTTCAGTGAAAGCAAGGTTTGTTTAGACAAATAGATTCCTTAGAGAATTGCATGTCTTGCATGCACAGTGTTGGTTTTCACTGGGTTTTCCACTAAACTCTTAAATCAGCCACTAAGGAAGACTACTGTGCATGAGGGCAGGGAACAACAGTTATATTATGACAATGTGGCATTAGTGCAGAACACTAAGGTTCACTAAGGTCGGGGCTGCCAATATGTCACCTTTTGTCACCCATGTTCTTCTAATAGTGTCCTAAAGGCTTCTTTTTACTTTTTTTGTGTGTGCCGTGAAAGTACAGATTGTCTTCTTCTGAGTCAGTTTTGCAGGACATGCATATTCCTGTGCCATAACACGAGAAAAACATCTCCAGATGTTTTACAAATATTTCAATATTCAATATTTTACAATATTTCATTTACAAAGATGAGAAAAACAGGGACAGAGTTTTAAAGCTGAGCTACTTGGAGAAGCAATGGATTGCCTTTTCCTGGCTCTTTTACAATATATAAGAGTTTAAAATTGTAGGATTAATTTTTACTTAAGAACTGCTAATCTTCATCAAAGAAATTCTAGAAATATCAGAATTTGGTTTTGTTTGGCTTTTTCTTTTGTGAGAAGGAACTCATAACTTACATTTCATACCTTTTTCAATTTTAAAATTAAAGGTTTAGAGATATCAGTCTTTAAAGAATATAGGTGCTTTCCATATGTCTATATGCTTGACACCACCTCCTAAGAACAACCACTTGTCAGGAAAAAAATCAACAAAAACCTTAGGTTTTTACAGCCTTTTACCATCCATTGTGGTTTTTTGTTTTTTTTTTTGTTTTTTTTTTTAATAAGATAAATCAGTTCTGTCCTCTGGTTGTACCTTTCTTCCCTTCTCAAATCAAATTTTAGGGGTTGGGGTATTTTAAGCTTCTTGCTTCTCTGCTTTGCTTGACTTTCTTACCTGTTTGTTGTTAGGCAGAGGTGTTCAGTTGATGTGTTTGTAATAAACTAATGGTATCAATTACTAGCAGAAAATAAAGACGTTTTTAATCATATGGATACATTTCATGTCAATTTATGGAGTAAGATTTAACATCGCATTGCTGATTGAGTGTATAATTTGAGAGAGTCTCTCTACTAGCAAACATACTAGCAACATCTGCAATAGCTTCGTCCTTAAATAAGAGCTTTCCTAACTATGTGTTGATGATCCCAGGGTTATTGTGTTTCTTACCAGCTTTAAACACGATGGTAACTTTTTAAAAAGCCCCCTGTGTGGTATTGAGATAGCAATATGAAATTCAGGTGGAGGAAAAAAACCCCAAAACATCTTCTCATTATGGTTTTCCTGATTCTGTAAGCATCTACCTTTGTTCCTGTCTGTTTTAATAATAAATTATATTTTGTATCAGTTTTATATTGACTTCCAAATGGTTTTCTGCATTTTAGGTGTTATATAACAGAAATTCCATTTTGCTTAAAAAACGAAAAAGAAATTACTAGTAGCATATGTATCACTGTAAAACAGTATGGTTTACCTTCATGTTGCCGTCACAAGGCGTATTTTGCAGTAAAATTCATTCTCTACTCACCCTCATCTTATGTTGAAATATGCTGGTCATCTTTTGAATGTTAGTCTGACCTCTGTCTACATACTAGACTTAGCACTTTTATAAACTAAAGTAAATCAAATGCACATTTGGTACTGCTTTATAGAGATTAACAGTAAAGATTAAATAAGCTCATCTTGAAGGAAGCAAGAGTATGAAAATCAGTACTTACAGGTTCCAGGCAACTTATGATTGGATTGGAAAGAAAGATTCACCCTGAGTGTTGTCAAATGCTGGAGCAGACTACCCAGAGAGACTCCGGATCCCCCAGTCTTGGAGATGCTCAAAACTTGTCTAGACATGACTCTAGAGGGAGTCGGACTAGGGACATCTAGAGTTCCATTCCAGTCTAAATGTTTCATAATTCTGTGTTGCTTTGTTGATGATCTATATTTGAATCATAACTTCCTGTCTAATATTACAGTTCATAATAGTCAAGTGCAAAGAAAAAAACAGTGTTCCTAGTAGATTCTAAGTTCTCAAATGTTAAATCCATCTCCAGATTGTTTTGGTGCCGTATTTTTTGGATTCTCTTGAGGTAATACATATAAAGAAACAGAGAACTTAATTTCCTCACACTAAATAGTATAATGAAAGTATCATACTGAGATCTTACCAGTTTGTTATGACTGTAACTGGTTGTTTTCTAATACACCGTTTGAATTTCTTGCTACTACTACTACCACCATTACTTATGTCTGCATTTGAAGACAGTCACTAGAAGTTGTCATCTTTGTTATAAATTGGGATCTGGACACATGATTTGGGAGGTGACTTGCTTACTGATAAAATTGATCTGGTCATGACTTCTTTTTTTTTCGACATGTGTAAATTTTAAAAGTATTTCAGTTCAGCACTATGATGGTATGTCTGTTTCCATTCCCAAGAGATTACTGCTGGCATATATACTGGGGTTTGTGTTCTTCTGCGTGTCCCTACTGATCTCTTGTCTCAGATTTCCTAAGCATTAAACCTAAATTCAGGGAAATAATACGTAATAGACATTTTGTAAATGTGTATGAAAGCAGTATTACAAGACTTGAATTTTTTCTTTTGCTCTGCCCTGAAATTTAAATAATGGACTCTGTTATGCATATACTACCCAGTGTAGTGTCATGCATATATGCCCACTCTGGCTGTGAGGCAACTTTGGTACTGAAACCAATATAGCCAGATTACACTGGCATTCACAAGTGGTTCCTTAGTCCTATGGGGGAGCAGGCTGTGCTACTTCGCTTGTATCAACAGTAGGCCAGCATTGTCTTAAGGACATGCAAAACAAAAGCTTTAAAAATTGTGTTATTCTGGCAGAATGTCCTGGATCTTCTAAAGAATTTTAACTTTTGCTCTCTACATCTGTGCTTTTTTGAACATTATATTTGTTATGTGCAAACAAAATTGTTTTTTAAGCCATTGTTTGCACATTTTTAGTCTTATTTTTAGAGAATGAAAATCTCTTAAACTTGTTGCTGTGTCATGGAAATGCAACTGGGACACATGATTATTACATTTTGGTAAGCCTCATATTCTCTGCGATAAAATACACATTCCAAAATAAGCCAAATAGTTTTGGAGCAATTTTTATCTTGTCTGTGACGTGTACATGTGTTCCTCTTGTAGGCAGAGGTCAATTCATCCAGGAGGTCTGATGCTGGACCCTCGAACACATCAGGACTGAACCACTCTGCTGCTTCACGTGAGCCCCAGCAGGATGGTGGAGCTAGAGCATTCCCAGATCCAACAAGTGCAACGGTATGGTCCATCTTTGAGCTTTATTGGGCATAGTCTGAACATGAAATTGGTCCTCTTAAGCTGGTTGGAGTCCTGATTAAAGTATGTAGTTCACACATTTATTCTGGAACACCTGCATACTTCTACATAAAATCTATGAGCAAATAGTATGCTGATTCATTTTTAGAAATAGCAACCTCTGCTTTCACTTTCTTCTCTTAAAACAAGAAATAATGTTCTTTTAGCAGTTCTTCTTCCTTTATTTGTTTATTTTAATTACATTAAGTGTTCATTAAAACTTTATCATGTCTGAAGTACTACAATTTACCATCTGCATAATGTAGCACAGGTTTTTTCTACAGAATTCTTAGCCAGAGGCAAAAAATGTTTCACTGATAACCTGTAGCTTTCAAATATTAATCAATACTATCTTCTTGGGTTTTATAACTTCTTAAGTATGTCTAAAATATTCTTACCATTTGAAATATGACATTTATGTTTTAATACTGCTAGGTGTAGGGCTTACATAAAGGTTTTGGAAGTGACTGAGGTCTGGTGATGGGCCAAGGCAGCTGTTGTTACAACTGTTGCAGATGCAGTCTAAATTCACTGATAAATTGCAGGCAAATCCCAGCTAAGCTGCCTTTTTTAGAGAGGATGGGGCTGCAGATTGGTTAAAAAACCTATAACATGTCCAATAACATCTGTTGTGTGTTTGCAACATATTTTCAAGCTATGTAGAAATACAAACATGGTAGTAGCAAACTTCCCCCCCCCCCCAGAAAGGATTGTTCCAGATTGTTCAGGATTTAATAAACCATTTTGTTGTATTCTTTTTATTACAGATTCTGGCTAATATAGTAGAACGATCTGACATACCAAGGCATTACTGGCATTTTCTTGAGGAGAGAGACTTTTTAAAATTAATCACATTTTTAAGAATACTGGTTTTATCAATTATACTGATTTAATAATTAATGATGATCTTAATTTTCAGAAGATCAGTTCCCTGGGAAATGAGACCTATAAACACATAAACATATAAATGCTTGTAAAAATATTTCTATATGTGATTAACTGTAAATGATAAGTGGGTTCATGTTTTAGGGAATTGAACTAATATGAAGGATTGTTAGTTTTAGTTTGAACCAACATCTGTGTTTCTGTGGTGTCACATTTTGAGTATTAGGAATTATCTGGAGCCATTCAGTAGTGGAAAATAGCCACACAGTGGAAGAAAGAAATGTGTAACAGGAAAAACTGTTTTAAGGAATTTGAGCTTGCTATTTTTGTGTTCTTATTCATGTGAAACGTAATAGAAATCTTTTTAAAAGTAGGGCACTCTGGGCCTGCTTAGAGGTGTGAAAGAGTACCCATGCAAACTTCAGATCATTTCTACTCAGTCGGCTTTCTTGCATATGTAAAATCCGTTTATTGAGTTCTTGTTGTGTAAAGACCTAATTCTGCCTTATTAAGTTGTGTTAGATGTGGGCAACACCAAAACATATTATTCTCTCTTTATGGATAAAATGTTTGCCACTTACTCTACAAATGTGTACTTAATTAAATTAAAAGCTATTGTAGAAATTTTGCTGGGTTTACTCTTTTCAAGAGTAAAAAGGGAAGAGATAGGGCCAATGCTGAATTCTTGTATTAAGTTGTGTAATTCCTTCTGATATAGTAGATTAATGTGTCTCACTCTGCAGCCATGGGACCTTTTGCCTTTCTAGACAGTACAGAGGTGAATACTGGAAGTAGTCATGCAAAAAAAAAAATGGAGTGTTACCTTTCTTTTGCTCCTAGAACAGTTGTAACTAGTCTTCATTAAAGACACAATGGTAAATAGGTATTAAGGAAAGGGTCACCTGTAGGTGAAGGTGAAGGAATCTGTACACTGTGTTTTTCTATGGGGCTGCTTCATAGTCGAGTTTGTTCTTTCCAGCAACAGTTCTCTGTTCCAGTTTTTTTGCCTTTAAGTTGCTTGAAAAGCCAGAGATTTTTGAAATGTATTAATGGCAAGATATTTGTGAGCACAGTAATGTCCTTTCTGGGACAGGGCTAACTTAATTCTTGTGTGAAGAGCACTCTGAAATGGATCTCTGGGATGGCGTCACTTTGTGTCAATTTCTTTGTTCCACATGGGGCCTTATTCCTGAAGAGACAATTTTTCATTCCATCAGAAAAAGAGAGATTTTTAATTTGCTCTCCCTTCTGTCATCTTTCACCTAGGGAAAGGATTATAGCCTCACTGACTAAGGAAGGACCAAGTGTTACAGTATTTCCATTAAATGTATGATTTTCAGATTTCAAAACTCACTTTGAAACTGTTGTTTATGTTTTGGCTGTCATTGTGTTACTCATTACTTCAGTCTTACAGATTCTTGCCCCTTGAAAATATTTACTGTGTAATTGCTGCATGGATGTATTTGTCTGTATTTGTCTGCTGTGGGAGAGGTGCACTCAGAGCTCTTGACTTTTGGGCTTTCCTTGCATGACCACATCTTCCAGGTCACTTCCCTTCCTCCCCCCTTCTCTTGTCTTTTTGCCAGACCAGCTGTGGTTGTTCGCATTCTCTGTCCTGTTAGCAGTGACTGGAGTGTGCAACACTGGTACAGTTGTTGCACATTGGCTGTTAAGTTCTATGTGCCTGTATTATTAGAGAACATTCATCCAGCCTTTAAACAGCTTTGGAGGAAGAAGAAGGAGGGGAGGGAGTTCATTCTCATGCCAGTGAGACCTGCTTCCCAAGAGAACCTGTCACAACATTACCGAGGTTTGCCAGGCGCAAGGCAGCGAGTACAACAGCATGAGAACAAGGAAAGGAGCAATGCTGCTGTGGAAAATGGTGCCACAGCAACCTGTATAAAAGGATACAGAGCTGCAGAGAACAGTCTTTAGCATTAATAAAACTAAAACAAAAGGCTACCTGAGCCATTATGCAGCATAGTATTCTGAGGAGTATGAACCCAGTGCACAGAACACTTCTGACAAGGCGACACCTTCTGACAGCACTTTTTAAAAATTATTTTCAGTAGCTGTCGATGTCTACTCAGGGCAAAGTAATGGTACATTATTCTTGTTTGAGTATTCAAAATGCAAGCAAGGTACTGCTGCTAAAAGTTGGCTTGATAAAAGTAATTGCCCATAATATTAAGGTGAGATCCTTCCACATCTGAGCAAAACAATGTTTTTGAAGGACTATATCATAGATACTCAGGTGGGACTCGGGTCCAGTGGTCACCTAAATTTTGGTACCAAAACACTGATCACAGTGGGACTCATTAGTGGAGGCTGAGGAGCAGTGCAGTTTACTCAGCAGCAGAGGCTGGTAGGCTGCATTTCTGTCTTCCCCCCGATTGCACGGACTAAATCCTTGTGGATTATGGGTGTCTGAACTTCCACTAAATCTGTAGCAATACATTTGGTGTATTGATATAGAATGATGTCCCACCTTGGGGCTTATAGCTAATGAATAAAGTTGATGCTTGGTGAGCTTTATTAAGTAACAAGGTAAAAACTGTAGTTGGGCTGTTTTCTGATAACCTGAATACATTAAGCCTCAGTACACCTGTTACTAAACGATATCCAATAGTAGTGACCTGCACTGGTAGTAGTGGCTGGATGAAGCATTATGAGGGGTGATAAAATAAACAGTTTAACTGAAGCCAGCTACTCTTGAGCTGATGAAGGAGATTTCTGTCAGAAAATGAGGCTGTGTTCTGATGCATGAGATTTATAAAAGCCCTTACCTTTAATAATAAGTTCTGAATGATATATTGGTTAAAAGTGTTTCCCTTTATCTCTGTTAAGTGATGTCTTAGTTCTGTAATACTACAGCAACCATTTTAAATGTCTTGAGAATTGAGAGTACTTGGCCCAACTTTGATTCATTAAAAATAGACATTTTTCATATTAGCCATTAAGCCATGCTGTGTCAAACTCCAGGGTGTCTTCAGTTGGAAGTTGTACAGACAAACAAGTACTTCACCTATCCTGATTTCTGCATCTCTCCCCAGATCATTAGTATAAGTGAAAGATGCTTCAGTAACCCAGAGGATTTATATGGTTCTAAGTTCTTGAGTTTGCTGTATTTTTAAAACATCCCTTCTAAGATGATTATTTAATCCTTCTAGTATTCTGATAAAAATTTTTAAAATAATGGCCTGGAGATATAAAGGATGCAATGAATTCTATCATTTTTCAGTAGACTGAACATGATAAAAATTTCCTTACTTGTGTTTTTAGATGTTACAAGTTTTTGTTAGTTCTAGTATAAGTATATTTTACTGAAATAGCTTATTCATCAAACAATTGTTCACATGTCCTTGGAGCAAAGTTTTCTGTCAGTCTTAACAGTTTTGGAAGCTTCAGAAATAATGTGACACATAGTAATATAAATAGTATGTAATAATGTGACACGTGTATTAAATGTCTGTAAAGATCAGATGCTAAAGGTGACTATAATGTAACTATTACTCAATATTTCTATTTTTATTCTGTTAAGCCCTCATCCACATTTCCAGTGTGGATTGGTAGAAACAATGGAAATTGTGTCATGTCAGGTGTAGTGTTAGTCTAAAAATCTTGTAATTTTTTTGTTTATGAAGAGTTTAAAAGACTTGCTATTAAGTTGAAGACAAGATGATTGTGATTCTTTTTTTTAAATATTGCAGCCCATCTGCCATTTTTGGGATTCTTAACAATTAAGTCTTCAAACAAACAAAAAAAATCATCAATATCTATCTATCTATCTATATCTGTCTATCTATCTATCTATCTATCTATCTGTCTATCTCTATTATTTAAGGACCCAAATTTTTACTGGGTCGTGATCACCTCTTTCTTAGCTTTCTTCTGTGTGTCTGATAATAGTTGGCCATTGATTATGTTGGGAATCCCAAGGTGGCACATTAGCTGAGCTTTGGGTGAAGCCTTTGGTCTGCTGCTGGCCCAGTCCATCTATAATTTCCTCAGACAAATAACTTAAAGCCTTGAAATCGTCAGTGAGATTAACAGATCTGTGATTCAAGAGAAATGTCAGTTATGACAGCTTGTTCTATTCAGAACAGGGCTTTTCTGTTTTATTTTTAAATTTAAGTTTTGCAGTATTGAGAAGATGTGTGTGACAGCCAGTGCTAGTTATTTTTGTTAGTAAGATGAAGGATTAGGAATATTTCTACACTTTTTTTTAATAACTTTAAAAACTATTTGAAGAAGAAAGTCATTGCTTACTGAATTGGTAGTTCTTGTGTCCTGAATTCACTTCTCTCCCTCTCACCTTCTGGATGATGGGGATGTAGATGAATCGAGGAACTTCATTTTTCAAAGTCTTGGCTTCCCCAGGTCTTTATTTTCCTTGGCATGAGGAGCTTTCAAGTGAGAAGCAGAATTACTTTTTCTTCTGCAGTGTACTGGAAATCATGACAGGCTGCTTGTGGTGTTCTTGGCTATCTCTGCTGATAAAATGTATCTTTTAAAAACATTTTTCTTTGAAGCTACCCAAGCTGCTTTGCCTATTTAGGCAGGACGCCTGTGTAAACAGGCAAGTTGTCAAATGTGGTAATTGCATCAGTGCTTCCTTGCCAATGATAAACAGTGGGAAATAATAATGATGGAGGTAGGAATGGAAGGCTTCTTCCCTGGATGAGACAAATCACTGACTAGGTGGAAATTTTCAATTCTTTGTCCACACACAGAAGAGTCACAAGACCAAGCGCTATTCACTGTCTTGTGGATTGTCAAACCTGATACACAGCTGAGGGCATTCCCTATTCGGTCATGTGGAAAGGTTATCTTTTATGGATATAGTAGATGCCTGAAGCAGTGCTTAAGGTTTTGGATATTGTGTCCATTAAAAGGCTTTGGAAACAAATCGAAAATGTCCAGAATTCTAGTTTTACCTGCTAATTTTTTAGAAGCAAAGGGAGAAAAAGCTAACTCTGGAAAATACCTGCAAATTGCTTTGAGTAGGAATACCAGAAAATGTTTTTTCTGAGGACTGAATTTAAGACTTAAAAATTAAAAAACCTGCAATTTTTTTCTCAGGGCTTCTTTTTTTGAAAAACTTTTTTTTTAACTTTTAAATTGAACCTTGTCAAAAAACTTATTTCTATTGACTGTGTTGTATCGCTGTTTTTAGTATTAAACATTGTAAGTCTGATCTTTTTAGTATTGCAAGCAGATGGGAGATCATATGTCATATTTTCTAGTTCATAAGATTGAAACTTGTTTTCTTCAGCATAAAATTCTCATGAGCAGAACATAATTTGCCAAAATTTGGTTTTTAGTGCTTGTAATGTCAGACTGAGTTTGGTCAGTAGGGGGCAATAGGTAAGTGTCTGCACACGTGCTGTGCTCGGAAACTACTGCTGGGATCAGAGGTAGGTGGTTTATCGTTAGGATTTTTGTTTTGTTTTTTCGGTGGTGGTGATGAGAACAGACTTCTGGACCCAGCTGTCCACAGGAATCACTGCAGCGTTGCTTAATTAGAGCTCCTGGACTTCTCTCCATCCTTCTTTTGGCTTCCACATCTTGTTTCCCCTTCAGTATAGGTGACATTGCAAATCCTCAGAGATACAACTATCCAGAGAGTTATTAAAGATTTCTTGAGCAGCAAAGAGTTAAAACAAATCCTAGACAAAGATATTTGAAAACTCTAATACAAATACAATTTGACAGACTTCCTTCAGCCTTCTCTTGTCTATAGAACTGATGAATTTCAGCTTGAAATATATTTCTCATGATAGCATATGGACAGAAACAACCAGCTATAACAATCCTGTGATTATTAGTGACATGTATTAACAGTTATCTGAAGAGCACATTTTAGTCCTTATGATTTTATCTCTTGCTAATCTTACATGATGTATTGTCTGACAACTCTCAACATTTCTTTTTCAGTCTGAAACTCAGAACAGCAGTGCAGTGGCTGGCCAGGAGCACACTCCAGCTGTGTCCAGCACCACCAGCTCGATGAGTCCTCGGCAGCGCCGTGCGCAGCAGCAGAGCCAGAGACGGGCCCCAAATTCCACCGACTTCAACCGGGCACAGCAGCCGAGAGGCAACACGAACCACACGGGCTCGACCGTGCTCATTGTCCTGCTGACCTTCGCGCTGGCAGCTCTCATATTTCGTAGGATATGTTTGGCTAACGAGTACGTGTTTGAGTTATAAGGTTGTTTGTCCTAACAGCAGTGACTTGAATGCTTCACTGAACATCCTGTATTGGCTATGACATGAGAACTGTTTACAAAGGTTACTTTTTGTATTTTTGCTTAAATCCTTATGAATGTTAATGTACCTACAGATATATTACTTGTAGGAAAAGCAAAGTTGGAGGTGTAAGCTGTGAGTTTTAATTGAGTGCCCACTAGATACTTGGAGAAACAGTGCAGTGGAATAGTAACATTAAGGCATGTGGGATGGGGCTAAATTTGAGTAATTTATGAACTAGTAAAAGACGATTTTTAAAAAATGATTGATTAAAATTTTTATGGGGCATAAATGCTCATGTAAGTACCCCATCTAAGTTAATATAAGATTTGACATTGGAGAGGGGATTATAAAATGAAACACTGCTATGTGTTTGTGTCTGGTGAACTCCTAATTTAGAGGGAGTACAGTTTTATAACCACTTTTATTTGCCATGACACATTTCCAGAGGAGAAACACATACAAATTGGTTGCGATGCTGCTTTGTGTGTGTGGAAGGGGGAAAGGACTGTGGGAGGAAAGTAGGTGCCAGAAAACTACTTGCATTACTTTGATTTTTATTTTTCGGAAGAAAGATTGGGTAATCTTTTGAAGGATTTGAATGTCCTCTTCTAGTACTTTCAACTGTATATCTTGTTTTTAAAATTTGAAGATTATGCAAAACATGTCTATTCTTGCAATAGTTATAAATATGTAATATAATTATTTACCCAGAGCTGTTGTCTTTTAATTATACCAGAAATATACATAATGTGTTGAACTGAATGTTTTGTATGTGGTTTTATTTACTAAAGAAAATTTAAACCTTATTACACTTAAATTCTCATATATATGAACATGCTTAAAAGAAGTATTTATTACAATCCTGCTACTAATAAAGTTTCAAGCCAGTCTTTGGATATGTTTTAAATATCACATGGCAGTTTGTTTCTTGTTTGTCTGAGGGTTTTTTTGGTTGGTTGGGTTTTTATAAGGGAGTTTCTTTTGGTTGGTTGGTTGGGTTTTTTTCTTTGTTTTTTTGGGGGTTTTTCAATGTGTTCTTTTTTATTTTTTTTAACCTAAAATTAATATTTTGGACCCAGAGATCTACTTATTATAAGTCCCTGGTAATATTCATGAATACCATGAAAAGGCATATACAAGCAGTAGACCTACAGTTGTGTTAGGGTTTTGAGAAGTTTTTCTTTGACTGTTTAAATACTGAAGTAGAAGAAAGTGGGATAATTTTCCTCTTTGTGGGATAATTGTCCTCTGTGTTGTATCATTGTTCAAATTATTGTTCAGCATGTTTATTTCAAAGACAAGGAAGTTTAGCTAGCTTTCATTTTGTTGCTGTCAAACATAATAGCACTGACTTAAGTGAGATTCTCATTCTGTTTTTCAGCAAATATTTATAAAGCTACCTAGAGCTTTCCTAAATTTTATTAACTAAAGTATATATTACTGTATTGCAACATTAAAGTAGCTATAGCAACTTCTAAAATAAGGAAAACCCATTTTGTGTCTCAGGGAGATGTGCAGATTTAGAAACCCCCGAAAATCGGAGTCTTTTAGCATTTCTCTGTATTGTTGATAGTCTTGCTTGCAGGTATAATGGAAAAAAGGTGAAAAAATAACTTTTGTAAGAAGTTCGGACAAAGAAAGTCTGTTCAGCTGTTAGACTTTTTGCTGCAGACCAATTCGATGTCAATATATTAACATATTTTTACCTAATTTGTCTATTTCATTAGAAATTAAACAAAAACAAGCAACAACCAATATGCACATTCTTCCCCAAAAAAACCACACCAAAACCCTAAAAAACTTGTTTAGATCCTGTAGCCTCTAAGATAGATGCACTTTGTTTTCTTGTTGGTGTGGTGCTTGAATCCCTGTTCAAGTACTGCAAACATGGGCTCACAGGAGAGACTTCTGGAACTGGTCTGACCCACAAGATGATTCTGCTGACTTTTGAGTCGCTTGCTTCTCTGGAGTCTTTGCTCTGAATGTGCTTTTCTTGTCCTGCAGAATCCCTGCTGTGCCAAGCAGACTTCTGCCCCTGTGCAAGTACCACACGCTGGCTGTTGTTAGCACAGCCCGGTGCTGCGCAAAGGGGCCAAGTCTGCACTGCCCTGTGACTGGGCTGTGAGGAAATAAACCTTGAATGGATTTTGGAAACAGCCTCATCATTGTGATTAAAGAAATAGCTGGTTTTAATTTTAGTTTTGATCTCCTCTGATAAAAGTTTAAATGCCTGATTATGCAAATGCCTTTTGGAAAAAAATAAAATTAATGGTGACTTGGTTTATGTAAAGGCAATTGTATGCATAGATTGGGAGTTACTGTTTTAATTTTCCTTTTAAGTTAACAGTAAATAAAGTCAGCTCTTTCAGAGGAAGTAGCTCATATTCTGTCTTCAACAACATGAAGTGTCAGACAAAATAAACCCTCAACTGCCCTAAAGCCATTAAAATACGTACATTTTACAATAAGATACATATCTGAAACGCGGCATAGGCAGTTACCAGTTGAAAAAGATGCTGCACAGAGGATCAAAAAATGTAGAAAGCCTAATGAAAAGGGACAGCCTGGTTTTACAGTCTGGCAGGAGGATAGCCCTGAGATTAGGGGATTGAGCGAAAAACCGGCGTGCAGAATTGCGGGTTTTTATATAATGGCTTTAGTAAGCATCCTTTAGGACCCAGTGGCAATGTTCAGTGAGGCAAACTTGGTGACTAATGGCCAATCATTAGGCGGTGATGGGGGAAGAGCGCTGAGCGCGAAGTCCCCGAGAGCCTGTCGAATGCATCACGCCCGGAACGCAGCGCTTCTGCCACTGCTCGCCGACCAACGCGACACGCCAGAATTAGCGTTGATTCAATGTTTAAGCCCGGGGGGACTTGTACTGCAGGAGGTCACTGGAGTGCAGAGTGCCCGGCTCCCATTTCCAGCAGGATGCCTTATTTCACAAAACTCCTTTTATTAATCTTCTGCGTAGTTCTTCTCGTGGAAAGCAGAAAGCACAGGAGGAGGAGGTGGACGACACATGTGGATGTGCAGAGGGCAAGGTAAGGGTTACTAAGCCGTGTATGTATCTTTTCCTGCAGTGTTACAAATACATTACTACAGGGATATAAAAACCTACTCTGTCAATGTCTTCATGTGTATTGTGTGTGCAAACAGCTTTACAGATTATGTTATTATAACAGTCTCTGGTAGTATGATCAGTTTTATGTGTAAGTGGACAATTCCATGGCTAACGTTGATTAACTGTGAGTGAGGCACGTTTTGCAGAGAAGTTGACTACTTCGGCATGGATTGTGGCAAAATTATTCTTAGCCATACATGCCAGTTTCTAAGGGAATTCAGAGGAGTTACAGTTAACAGAGATAGTCAAATGTGCATACTGTTTAATGTTTCAGCACTGTTTCACAGCAGGTTATTCACCTGTTTGCTGCAGTGTCTGTGTTATATATGTTCACTTGGAATTCCCCATTATGCTCTGACAATTTGAGATGGGAATGTTGGTTAGCACACATTGTGGTAATTGATAACAAATTAAACCCTGGAAGTTAGCCAGGGATTGTAAAATTAAAAATATTTTTTGAAGAAATATATGGAAGCTTAAAAAAAAGTATTTTAAAGTTAAATGAAAGCACGAGAATGAGTTAAAGGTCTTAGTAAAGCTTATTAGATTTACCACGGCTGTGATTTGTCTAGAGGTTTACATTAGAAAAGATAATCTTCCAAACCTGCCAGACAGTCCAAAGTATGTTATCCTTTTTTGTGGTTATGTCATCCAGCTGCAGTTATATCTTACAAGACTATTCATTGTTTGACGGGCTCAAAAATAAAATTGGGTTAATCCATCTTATTAAATGGTTTCACTATGGCTGTAAACTTTCAAATTTTCATTTATTTTTGTAGACTTCTTGGTTTATCACTCAACACTTTTATGGGGAGTGTTGTTACTTGAATGTTTTGAAAAGAAATGTGATATAATTGGAATGTGATATAATTGGAAGCAAAGAAAACATAATATGCTATGAGATTTACACTACTTACTGAAAAAATACAGTGGCATATGTTTTTAGTGACGTAAATGTTAAAAAGCTGAAACAGCCAGGGCCTGATCCTGAAATCCTATAGTCAACTGAAGTTTTACCACTGATGTCTGGTGTTCACTGAATCTCAGTTATTGAAAGAGGTCTTCCATTGAACTCTGAAAATATTCCAAAGTCTATATTCTTAGGAATATGGGGGATTGAACAGTAGCACTTCCTTGCAAAACTTTCTGTGTAGTAAAGATCACGTGCTTTGAAGTAATAAAGTAGTGTGAATCTTTCTTTAAATACCAATTTGCCCTGAAGTAGAGCTATTCCATGCTTTAAAAGTTTTGTACTTTATTTGAACTTGAAGAAAAGTTCTACAGTGCCGATAGTTTCATGAGTTGTAACAGAGTGGAAGTCAAAGCACTGCTAAAATTATTTTTATAAATATGCTACAAAGAATAACAATACTATTTAGTATTCTGTGGTGTCGTGATTTAAATGAACAATTTTCCATCTGGGTAGGATCTGAGGAACTATATGCCATATAAATATACATACACACACACACATACAATTCCTATGCAATGTAGTTATTTAAAATTTTATAAAATCAGGTTTTAGGGATTGTCAAATGAGAATGACATTTTAAATACAGATAATTATGCAATGTTGCAACAAAAAGAAGTGTATGGAGCAGTGTCGTTAATATTTTAAGTTTCCTATTCAATTATATTTCAATTTTTTAATTTCAATATTCAGTTATATTTATTTTAAATGTCATACTCATTATCAATTACATAGAAAAAATATTAGTTGTTCCCTAGAACACCAATGAATGATGTTCTAGTAAAAGGAAATTCTAGTAAAAGGAAACTCAAACTGATTCCTAGGCTGGTTTCCTAACCATGTATGAGAAGTTAAAAGAATGATCTTTTAAATAATTTAATCACATTTTCTGCTTAGTATTTCTCTTGCTGACTTACTGTAAGAAACAGAGTAAATTTTACAGTAAACTTTTTTTATTAAAGAAAATTTATTCCTATATTTGGGAATTTACAGTTGGTAAGTTTGATACTTTGTGTCTGCTAAGGTGATAAATCAGCCTGATCTAAAGATCTTTATATTGACTTCAAGAATATAGCTTGGGTTGTGCAGGTGCAGAACTCCTTCAGTGCTGTGGTTTCTTCCTTGGACATTGCGCAGAGGTTCCTGGGGTGCAGAGGTCCTTCCCCACGGAGCTCTGGGCACTTGGGGTGGCTGGTCCTGCGGATTCTGGGACAGCTCTCTGCCACCATTCTGTGGAGGAGTTGTTGAGCCTGTGCCTAAGTGGGAAAGGAACATGGAGAAAGTCAAGTTAGGAAGCCAAATTAGAAAATTGATAGGTTAAGAGTTGCCTGTGCATCGTTAATTACTCCTGGTTGTTTGTGTTAATACATTGTAATACATTATTTTTTTCCATGAGCAGTGCCTTGCTCAGCATGCTGAATGGATAATCCTTGCTTGATTAGAAACTGCCTTGCATTTAATTTTCTCTTACTCCTGCATCCCCCACCTCACTGGTAACACACTTATATTGAGAAACTGAAGGATATCAGTGATACTTGTTTCTATGAAGTTGAAGGTGTTCTTGCAAGATGTACAAATGGTACAGGAAACCAAGGGATCCAGAACCATAACAGCGTTGTTGGTTAAAAGATTTTGCATTTCATTTTATTTGGAGAATTCAAGTGATGAATAAATTGCAAAGTAAAACCTTTCATTGGAGTCGCCTGGGTGACAGCTGGGCAGAGCATGTTTGCCCCAACCTTACCTGCACACCAGAGAATAAATTGACACAGAGGAAGAACAGCTGGTGCTGAAGGAAACAGTGTGAATGTGGAAAGGTGCAGGCATGTGTGTCAGATGGTCTGTGCTGCTGTGTTGATGTCTGAGATTTTCCAGGGAGCTGTGCACACAGTTTGGGCTCGTGCTGCCAGGGCAGGTCGGGCTTGCTGAGGGTAGTACTGGCTGTACAGTGTATGTAGCTGTGCTTGGATCTTCCTCAGAGCATCAGCCTTACCCCAAGTGCCAAGAAAATGCTGCTGGAATGTCCAGCACTGAGTTTTTGAAACACTTCAGTAGCTCAGCAGTGGCTGCCTCTCAGAAATGGTAAACAAATGCTGGCAATCCTGCTAGATTATCCAGCTGGACAGAATTTCCAAAAAACAAAAAGAAACTCTGAAAATTAGTGGTTTTCTTAATATTTACTGTTCTATAAAAATTGCTGATAATGTTTCTGGTAATCTTTATTGGTCTGCATAAATTGAGAACTCAGGAGACATTTACCATCTCTGTTGGGCCAGTGAATGCCATGTTCCCAGCAACCTGTGCCCACCTGACTCTGAGTCTGCCTGTTCCTCTCTCCTACCAGCCAGGTGAAGCCTCGTGCTTCAACACCAGAAAAACTGCCTGTGATGTAGAAGTGGCTTTGGCCTGTTCTTAGCTAAAGACTTCCTGACAAGGTTTTTGGAAGTGGTCAATCCTTTGGAGAATCTCATTAGAGATGCCGTTTTCAGGGCATGCTACATGCCAACCTTAGGTTGGGGCCCAGAAGCAGAAGGCAATCACCAGGACACAGCAGCACAAGTCTCAGCACACAAACTGTTTTTCCAAACAGCATTCCACTGGAGCAAGTATTCTGGTGATCCCTGCTGAAACTGCTGCTGCTGGCAGCGACTTCCCTCTGTTGCTTTGTGGAGCTGGATTTTTTTCCCCATTTTTCAGCTGGATACTGCAGACACGTCCTCTAGCCTGTGGTACCTCCCAGCCTTCACAGATCCTCTTTGCTCTATTGGCTGTTTCTCTAAAAATGTGGAGTTTGTTAGTGCTTCAGTGATTGAAATGTGATAGCCATTCTTTGCAGCTGTATGGCTAGCCTGGGGCTCAAGCCCAGGGCACTGCTGAACCTCTGGTGCAGGGTTTGATGTCTACTGAAGCTTTTTTCCCAACACTGCAGCATCAGCCAGGGCCAAAGAACAATGTGAAACAAAAGCAGGGAGAGAATGTGTATGACAGCGGTGATTGTGCCCACCCTTTGAGTTTGTGTACATCCTTTTCCAGAGTCAGATTTAGCTTTTCTAGACCTCTGGTAAGGAAAGTCACTTTCCTTTCCTTCCTGCTCCCAGCATAAACCCACAAATGAATAAGTGTCAAGCATGTTACATCCAGAGGTAAGGCAACTCTTGCAGAGATGCCAGGCCTTCCTGGGCAGCTGGGGCTCCTAAAGTGCGTGAATTAGTGGCCCTGACAGGCATTGGAAAGAGACTTCACCAAAATCAAGGATCCTGATGTTCCCAGTTTGTCAGAAATTTCTCAACCGTATCTGATCCCATATGATCCGTGCATATTAAGATTAAAGATACACTCATAGCACAGTGGCAATAATAAATTTGGAATTCTCATCTAGGAGTGAGCTAATCTTTATGACAGTCACAAACTGTTCTTGTACCTTCTCTTTTTAATTTAGCTTCTAGGGCTTTGTGTCACATGCTCTGGTGGTTAGAAAAACAGGACACCTTGTACCTTCCTTGGTGCTGGGTTTACACAGTGTGCATCTCCTCCAGCTTGCTGTGGCTGCTACGCAAAGTGAACGATACCTTCACCTAATGCATTTTGGGATTTTTTTTTCCCCTCAGAGAATATACTGGAGAGTGGTAAGATTTTCACTGAAACTGTAGAAATACTTCTCTGCATCCCAATACATAATTGGAACCAAGGCCCCACGACCATGAGGTACCATCTTGCGACCAAAATCCATCCTGAATTCTCCAGGGGAAGGTGCAGAAACCTGCCAGACTCTGGCTACCATCAGCTGTGCCATGCTCAGGATGAAGACCATATTTCCTTTCAGGTTCACCACTTAGCCATTGCCTCATGCCCTACAGCACGAGGACTGTTTCCAATTTGAAAGTTCTTCATCTTGCTCTGGAAAGGCCTGAATGTCTGCATAGACACCTGCTCTTTTCTGAATCCTGCTGAGCTGTTATCTGTAGTTTCTCTTGCCATCAATAATTAATTTTCTTTTATATATTTGGCAATAGAAAAAGCATCTATTTTATGCAATTGAGACAATTCTGAGTAAAAGTGACTGGAAAGGAAAATATATTAAAAAAAATTAGGGCAACAATAGAGAAGACTTTACAGAAGCTCAGTGAGCTATCTGTCACCTTCTCTCCTCTTTAAACAGAAACAATTCTTCACAGAAGTCAGATTTATCAAATTCATGCCCATTGAATGAAATCTAAACAGCAATAAAATTATATATTAAAAATGTGGCAAAAAAAGCCAAAGGGACATGGGTGGATTTAAATGAATAGTGGTGAATTACAGAGAATGCATAAAGCTGAAAGAAACCCTGACAAATCTATAATCAGAAATGCTAAAAACCATAAGTACATCAGGGAGGATTTATGAGATACTGCTGATCAGATTGACAGTAAAGGCACCCTGTGGGCAGCAGTGTTCAGAGCACCCTTCAGCTCCACAAGAGCACTGGCAGCTGGTGTCACCTTTGCTGCAGGCAATGAGATGCCAAACAGCAGTGGGGCTGGCATGGGGTACCTGCCAGAGCAGGGAAGAAGATACAGCACAGCTGATGTCAAACGCTATTATAAAGGAATTTTTACTTCAAACAAACTTGGTCTTGAATTGGATTAAATAGACAAAAGTAGTAATAAATTTTAAAGGCTTTGTAGATTTCCTGTCATTAAAAACACCTCAATACAAAAACTTTTTAAATTGGTTAAAGAAGGACTGTCAGAGCTCTTTCTGTAAAATCTGAATTGGCCATCATACCTGAAGGATTGGGCATGAACTGATGATTAAATGATAGTTATTAAATGCAACCCCTGGCTCAGGATGTGCCTGAAAACCTCTTTTCTTCCTAAGACAGTGTCCGTGTCCCCAGCCAGCCCTCTAAAGCCTCTGCAGCCACAGACTATTTTCAGCAGCTCTCTGTGTGCTCTTTGCTGTTTGATGATTTTTAAAGAATTGACCAAAATGCAGCATTTCAGTGAGACTGAGACATTGATTCACAAGATAATACTGCTAGGGTTTTCCGTACTAAGTCTTTGTACAATGTGCAATCCAATGTTTTATTGGATTTTTAATTAGACTTTTTTACCCTCTTCTTTGAGGAGAGAGACTTGATTGAACATTCACTGGTACTTTGGGTTTTCCCTGATAGTTAGAGTCAAGCAGACAGAGGAAGATCCTCTTTACAGACTTCCAGCTTTTCGGGCACAGAGGCCGCACAGGGGATGGTGAAGTGGAGTGCTTTGGCAGCAGCCCTAACTTGGCAGGGAAACAAAGCTTCCCCCCTGCAGCAGGCAGTTAAAAGCTAAACTTTTGCCTCCAACCATTCCCATTAATGGTTGTGCTTGGTTTTACACCCCTGCTTTTAGGTGACCATAGTGCAGCCTTGTCGGGAGGGCGCTTTCTCACAGCCAGTGGGGAGGGAAGCTCTGACATCTCAAGTGAAACAGGAGCCCAAAATAACCCGAGGGAGATCCAGCTCTTCCTATGTAGCATGTGCCCTGGGGTCCAAGGGGTTATATTCCTTCAAAACATCGGATACAATTATTTTTAAGTTCTTTTGCTTCCTTTTCACCTCCCTATTGTAAGGAAATGGTTGTTGATGTTAGCAGCAGCTATCAAGACCCTTTAGGTTTCATCATTTCTTTCTTGAAATGAGTGCTCTGATGAGAAACTTTTCTTCTGATTTGTGATTTATGATCTCTTTTTCTCATACTTATCGTGCTTTATATTTAATGAAGCTAAGAACATCCCTTTCCACACCCATACTTATGAGTGGGGTGACTGTTTTGAAAGTTCTGAATTTTTGACCAAGACTTTAAGCCTAAGTAGTGTCTTTATTTTTCCTCTAAGATTTTTTGTTCTTTATTTTCAGTCATATTTCTTCCATACAGGTAAAGGAGCCTGAACCTTTTGTACAAAGTTCTTTCTATTTATCATAATTATTTTTAGTAAGTGACTGGAGACCAGCTAATTGCAGCAGTATTTACAACGTTGCCAGCTCTTATGTCCAGAGCAAAGGGACTGAGGAACCTTAATAGTCCAAGTCTTCCACTTGCACCACTGGAGAACAGTCAAGGATGCTAATCTGGATTTTCTTCCAGAAGTGCATGCAGTTTGTTTGTCTGGTGTTATCCACATAAGTTATCCCCTTATGTGATTTTAGTGACTATCTTGCACTTTTCTCAGGGGTGTGTTGTCATCCTTGTCCCACTGTTATCAAACAACATCTCAAATAAAAAGTTAGAATTTTTCCTACCTTAATGCTCACAACAGTGAGATACTGAAGGCTTCATTAGATAAAACTCCTCTCTTCCTGCTGTTGTGGGGAGGAATGGGTGATTTTGTTGTTGCTGAAAGCCAGAAGACCCTCTGTTCACACAAACTGCTGGCACTGAATTGGTGAAGTTAATGGGGCAGTTTCCAAGTAGTGTGTGACATTGCGTGACAGCATTGAAAAGAGCTTTTTCCTGACAATGTTGCCTTGGTAGCTGGCCAAATCCTGGCCAGGTAACGTAGGGCACCCAGCTGCTTCCACTGCTGCTTGCTCTCAGCTGCAGCATTCACTGCATCCAGCTCCCCTGTGAGTTGCTGTGCTCTCTGACTTGTGCCTCCCTGGGAGCCAGGGTGTCTGGGGCAGAGGGAGCGCCATGTCCTTGGAGGGGGGCAGAGGAAGCAGGGCTGCCTGTGGGGCACAAAGGTTTGAGTTAATGCTGTGGAAAGGCATCTCTGTGTCTATGTTTTGGTGCTGGCAGTCTCCTCACAGTCCCTGGGATTGTGCCTGCAAAGCTGCTGCTCCTGTGGCTCCAAAACTGGGCTGGCAGTTGTGGCACTTGGGCACAGAGACATCAGAACAATGCTATTGCTGTCTTTTGCAGTCACATCTTTAAGAAGAATCGTGACTTGACCAAAGCCTGGAAAGGAAAGACGGAGCAGCTCCTGCGAGTCGACGAGCATGACTTCACCATGCGGCCGGCCTTTGGAGGTGAGAATAAAATGGTTCTCTTGATTTCGTGCTAATCTAATTAAGAATAATCTAATTATCCAATTAACAATCTAATTAAAACCCAAGCAAACAAACCTCTGCCCAGATGCATCAGTGTGAAGGGAAAAGACTCGGTGCCAATTCAGAGAGGCCTCATGCTCATTCTCATTGCCCTCTGTGCTCTGTACATTTCCTACGTTCCTTCCCGTTGCTGCAATTGGCTCTGGTTTTAGCTGGCATTCCCCACAGTTCAGGATGGACCCTCCCAGTAAGTGTTTCACTCTGTTGAGAAGAGGAACAAGCTGCAGGTTTCTATATTCACTTATGGTTGTGAAGTTGCAATGAGCTTTTCAGCTGATGTGATTAAATTGCAAAGTAGAGAACTCATTGGGTGGATCACAGCCCACCATTACTATGAGAAAATGGAATACCTCCATCCATAAAAAATCTTGGCTCAAACTCTCATAAGCGGAAGACTTCTGCCAACTTCACTTTTGCCTTTGGTCACGCCCAGTTACAGGAATGTGCTTGCCTGACCTTTCTAGACTCACTACTGCAGAGATAAGAGGGTACCTGAACAAAAACTGCTGGAATGCCAGCATGGCAATCTCTCTTCTGATTACATCAATAACCAAGTCCTTCCAGAGCTAAGAACAGAGTTTTCTGTAGTTTTCACTGAATGACTAATGCTGCATCCTTTGTCAATTGGCCATCTAGGGTGGAGTGCTACCTCTCCCTGCCCAGTGGGACACATGAGTGTTGTGCCCTTTGTACCTGGTCCATGGAACAGAGCTTCTCAGACCTGCCCGTTCCTGGTGTGGCTGGAAAGATATTTCTTGCCCCTCAGTGCAGATGTGCCATTCTGAGAGCACAGTGCTGACCCCTGCTCACAATTTATATACATGTTTTCAACCTCCAGAGTTCAAAACCTGTCATAACCAGTGTTTTCTGCCCCCGCAATGTTATTTACCAGCAAGTTGTAGTCCAGCCTAAACATTGCAGGTAATTTTTTTCTAATCAGTGTTAACTTGATCTGCTACTTCTAGGGTTGAAAAGTTTGCCTTAAATTGCCATCTGGGTTGAGCATAGTCAGATCTCCCTGAGGCTGGTGGGAAAACACCAGCCCTGAGTGCAGCTGAGGCTCAAGGATGAGGTCTGGGATCTGGCTCTGGAGGCATTGGGCTTCTTTATGAATTGGCTGTAAAAGTGTGAATTCACCAAAGTGCACATGCCTCCCTGAATCCCAGGTATGCCCTCCTGTGCTATGAGGTCAGAGGATGCTGTTAAAGGTTTTCTGTTTTTTTTTTTTAATTGTTTGTTTGGTTTTTTTTTACCCAATCTCAATTTTTGGAGCTTGGCTGTTGACTTCTTAGTGACTAATATGGACAAACTGAAGGTGCTGATCTGTCCTCTCTACAGCTGATCTGTCCTCTGGACAAAAGTCTTGCTGGTCTGATGGGTGGCATGATAGGGCTTCTCTGGGAGGATATTTGGACTCCCTACATTGATTCAGCTGGAGACAGCTGGGGAGCCATGATGGTTTTTAGACTTTTTTCCCCCTAACTGGATGTATGTCAGGGCATCATCCCTGTTTTGGGGGAACCTGCAGGGTTTTGTTCTGTTGTGCTGATGGTTTGGCACCCAGTGGCACTGCTGCACTGTATTTCTGGAAACAGGTCTGAATTGAACTATTTTCAGTGTCAGCAGTGTCACAGGGTTCTTGAACAATGCATTTGAGCACAGGTCACACCAAACAGACACACATAATTACACAGCCACTCTTCTAGTGTTAATGGAACTGCATTTTAATCTCTCTTTTTCCTTGATTTCCCATGCTACCTCCCATCGTGGCATCAAGATTCTTCTAGAGCCAAAATGGAATAATGGTTATAAAACTGAGAAATACCCTAAGAGCCTTTGCTGAGAAGGTTCCTTTTTTTATAAAGAAAAAACATCATGGGTTTTAAAAAATTTTTTGCTTTCCTTAACTTGCAGAGATTCTTGGGACAAATGTGTGGTATTAGCAAAGTTGTACTGAAATTGCACCTGGTAAGGAGCAAAGCATGGAAACTGCTTTGTTGAGGCTCCAGCCTTGGAAATCTGACTCAGATGCACAGAGATAGCAGGTGCTACAGGTTCTCTCTCTGCTCAGCTGCAGAATTGCATGGTGTGTTTTTAGTGACAGATGATAAGCCTAGTGGAAAAAAACCATAAAGGAAAGGGAACAAAAGTCTGGTAAGAGGCAATGGTCACAGTTTTGTCCGTAACATTATTCGTCAGGCAGTCTCAGTGATTTGCTATGCTCCATGAGTCCTTCCAGCTTCTCTCCATGGCAATGTCAGTCAAACTGATGTGGTCTGACCTGTGGAGGATAAAAAGGCTTTTGTACTGTGGAAGTGGAGAAGAGGAGCCTGTGGGATACACGTGACTGTAACTGGTCACTGCCCTAAGAGCCTCTCTGGTCTAATTGAGACTCCAGCTCAATGGCATTGCATCGGGCCTGTGATGTTACCTTGCAGGTGGGAAAGGCACCTCACTTCTGGAAAATTAAAATAATACCATAAGTAAATGGTGAGTGGCATTAAGACTAAAACAAACCCAGTACTATTGACGGTTCCCAGGTTTGGTGGGCCAGCCTGCAATACCACCTTAAGCTAAAAAGAGGACAGGGTATGAGCTGTTTTATGGTGGCCACAGTGACACTTGCTGGTCTGCAGAGGACAGTCAGCAAGCTGCCAGCCCAACACAGCTGTGACCACTGGGCAGAGCAGGCTGGGGTTATGCAAGGTGAAGTGAAAAAAACCTGCAATATTAGAGAAAGGTGAAGGGTTTTTCAAGAAAAGGTATCTTTGTAAAGAGCAAGTGAGCAAACAAATGTTGTGTAAGTTGAGTTATTAACAGCCCAATAAGCATGGCTGTCTTGCCTGCCCTCAGCCCATTAGAGACAGGCAATTGGGTACAGAGGCAATGACAGAGTTTTTTGCTCTGATGATGGTCTGAGAGCCTACATAAGCTTAAAGAGACTGCAGGATTTTTGACCCTTAGGGAGTTATCTCCATGTCAGTGACCTTGTTCTAGGTAGCAGATGTTCAGGTATTATTTACTATTATTAATATTTAAAGATTATGTAAATGTTTGTTTTGCTGCCTTCCTTTAACATCCATTTGAAGCATTTCATTTATGACATCTCATATTTTACAGGGAGCCTGTGAATAAGCAGCTTTAGTTGATACTTAAAATAGCTGTATCTTCTTTATTGAGGACCAGCCTAATGCTTTACTTTTATTATATTTGCTCCTAGCCGAGTAGCCTAATGTCAGCTGGTCTTTGCTGCCCTTTCTGGGCAGTGCTTTTGCCAGGATGGATGAACAGTGGGATGAACAAAGCACGGATAGTTCACTGAGTGTTGGTGACAAGGGCTGGAATAGAACTTGCTTCTCTGCTGATGAGCAGCCGTCCATGAGACGCAGAGGGACAAAGCCCTGCAGTCATGAGGAGGGTGATGAGCACGTCCTGGTGCTGGCTGCCTGGGAGCTGCCCACACCTCAGAGGTCCCACAGATGTTTGCAGTTTCTCTGGGTGTGCACGAGAAATCAGTGAAGATCAGTAAAGAAATCTCAAAGTTACTCGTTTCTCATGTACATATTTTTAACCCAGGGCCTTTATCTGCCTCCCTCCTCCAAAGATAGATGAGTGGACACTGTCTCAGACAGAAAAAAAGAGCCTTTGAAAGCACTGCCAAAGAGAAAAATTAAAGAGATGTCACAAAGCTTTAGACTCAGAGCTGGAGTGGAAAACTGACTCCAGGCACCTTCATGGTAGCATGCTCTTTCCTCTCTTACAAAGTCTGCTCTAGTGTTCAGAAATAAAAACCATGTTTGCTTCCAGTTCTGACTGGGAATTGACTCACTTTGAAGCTTTCATGCTGCTCACTAGTTGGTGGTTTTAGGTGTGGAGACACACTGGGATGTAACAGCCTTTAATGTTGGGCTCCTCAAGTCATTCCTGCATGGGACTTGTGGAAACCTCCTGGGTTCTCTGGAGAGGTTAGCCCAAGGCCAGACATCCCATTCAATCTGGGGCAGAGTTTGATACTCAAACTGGTGTTTTTGCAATATGAAACAAGCCAAAAAGTCTTCTTTGTGTCAGCACCAACCCAAAATTCCATTAATTTAGCTGATACTTTTCAGACACTCTAAAGTGTGATCTGAAAAACTCTGCTGGACTGCAGGCTTTGAGCAAAGCAGCACTGCTTCCTTTCATCAGCCATATCCCCAGCTTTCACACGGATACATTTATCCTCCTGTCCAGCAGTGAACATCCTAGAGAGGAGCCTGAGCTTTGAGATCTCTCCAGTGTTAACGTGTTCAAGTCTTTTGTTGCTTATCATTCTCTAGGATGATCTTTCTATATTTCCTCTTTCTGAAGAAAAGGTGAATATTGATAAAATATTGTTTATGACAAAGAAAGCCTGGATGATGAGGGCTTTTTTGCATCTAATGCTGTAATCAAAGTTAATTGTTCTGTGTACCAGTTCAGTTTGTCATATAGCATCTGAGCTGTTCTTGTTCCTTCACGTTCACATCCTCAACATATTCTGCTCCCTCTCAATACAGGGGATTTTCTTTTTTGCTCATCCCTAGTGGCATTTGATAAGGAATTTGGCAAAACACCCTGAGCCTCTGTGGTTCAACTGTTGCCAGAGGGACAGGATTAAAAAGCTAGCAGTTCCTAATTGACTCCACGGGTTAGTGAGATCAAAGATCTCCCAACATTTCTCTCTGGGTGACCAACAGCCATTTAATTCAATGGTAAGTGCTGTAGCCAACATGGCCTTCAAGGAAACCCAGGGTTTGTTTCTGTGGTTTGAAGAGGTCACTTCTAGACAGGGCTTCTGCTTTGCTTCAGGAGCTGCATGCACTTTCAGTGTTGCTTGCATCAAGTACCTCTACAAAACTGCATCTTGACGTTTTGTAGAGCGATGGGCAAATGAATATACGATTATCATTATCATCTGTGCTCATGCTGAGAGCAGGACTTGGGGATCACTTGATTCCTGTCACTACCTCACAAGCAGCAACATTTGCACTGGCTCTTCACTCGCCCTTCCCTGCTCAGTCCAGCTTCTTGTCCAAACATTTTCCAAAGTGAATTTGTGTCTCAGCATATCCTCATTCGCATTTGTGTGCTCTTTCATTGCCTCAGCCCCAGGTGCTGAGTGAGGAGCAGGGAGAAGGAAAAAGCAGTGATTACTCCTGCTGATTGCAGTAGAGTTTGCCCAAAAAAGGCAGGGTAAATATTTCTGCTTATCAATTGGTTTTACAGACTCATCTTTACATTTCTGTATTAAGCACTAAACATTTGAGCCCAGTGTTCAAATAATTTCTCCTTCTCTCTATTACAATCACTGTTTTATCATCCCCCAAATTTGTAAATAACTGGAGAAAAGACACCTAATCCAGCCTTGGACCTCTTCTCTCAAGGGTTTTCCAGACCATCCAGCTTAATGTGGAATGCTTTTTACTTCTGATTTAATAAAGCTTTGTGCCAGCTCCAGACTGAACCTTAGGCTTTGTCCTTGCAATGAGATAACTGCTGGTTATTGAGTGTTTGATGCAGGAACATGAACAAAGAAAAGAACATGGTATTTTATTTTCAAGGGCAGATAGGGAAGGAATATGAGAGCAGGACAGATATCAGCTTGGCAGTGTTCTTATGTTTATGGGTTTTCTTTTTAGTTGTTTGTTGTTGTTTTGGGGTTTTTTTTAAATCTGTGATTAGTGTTCAGAGAAGCATAGAAATCACAGTAAATAGACTTTGTGTGGGTGTTGATTTCCTGAATCAAGGCTAAATTAAGGATTCATACACAGAGAGTCTCTCTTGCAGTCTGGAAGTTGTGGGGGGCTGCCCAGCATGTGTTGGGCACACAGCCCTCAGCTTGTGCTGTTTCTCTGTTGATTGTACTGCACATCAAAATGTCTTTTGTCATCACAGATACTTTTGAGAGCTTTTTTCTACCTTGTTAAAAAAAACCCAACAAACCAAAGCCTGCAAAAGTGTGCTGCTCTCTCAGCAGCATTTCTGCTCTCTGGTTAGACTTGTAGTGTATTCAGAGCTTCAGTGTGGTCTTGGGAAAGATGCTGCTCTAGCTAAATGTATGCATGCAGCAGGCCCTGCTGTTTGTGGCACTGCAAATATGGGTCTGGCTCCACGAAGGGATTGCGGTGTTATCTGACTGCTAATCAGTTTCAAAATCTAGGAGCTAAAACTCTGCAAACCTTCATAGGGGGCACTATGGTCCTTGGAAAATTGCTTATTTAAAAACTACTGTGGAAAGCTAGCAGAATCTTCAGTGAGTAATATGAATCAAAATAGTGATGGGCTCTTGAGAGATTAATGTGACTTGCCTTGTTGACAAAAAATGAGACACCTCCAAGGAAGAGCTCATTGCTTGCCATGTCTTCATCTCAGTCCCCTGTCCTTGGGGCTAAATTTGTTCATAAAGGCCTAAAATTTAAGATGGGATGGCTCAGTTTTTAAAAACATAGGCAAATGTTTCATCCAAGCTCTGGACTAACTGCCAAAGTGCCAACATTGCAGCATATGCCAAGGGGAAGATAATTCAATGTTTCAAAAGGGCCCTTACATGGTTATTCACTAACTCATTCCCCAGCCCCCTCCTGAAGAACCATTGACAGAAATGTACAACATAAGCTCAGAAATGTTTGTATGTCACCTTAGAAGTGCTAATTAAATGCAGATGATATGAAAGAACATTTATTTGCATATCTAAATCTCATTCTCTTTCAGGCCCTGCGATTCCTGTTGGGGTGGATGTGCAAGTTGAAAGCTTGGACAGTATTTCTGAGGTTGACATGGTACGTAAGCCTCTTCTAAGCCTCAGGTACTTCTAGTCATGAAAAGACCTTCTGACTTGGAACCTGTGGGCTCGTAATCATTGGTCAGATGAAAGTAATAGCAGCATCTCCAAACTTCAAAGAGGCTGATAATCAGAACCAAAGACTTGATAAAACCAGATGATCAAAGCCTTACCTTTCTACCTCCAGAGGATAAAGATTAAAAGCGTGAAGAGAAAAGGGATCTTGGATGGGAGAGTAATCAGTGCTGTGAAAGATCTAACACAACTAAAAATATAAGCAGCTGCATATGAAGGTTTGAAACTATATAGTAAAATTCACACAAGCTCTGCTTGCTGCAGGAGTTTTCTTCCTCAGCAAACAATTTAATTCACATGAGTGTCACACACGCTTTTCTGTTTGGTTTGGGGTTATTTCATGATGATTTTTTTTTATTTTTAATTGTAGGAAATGGAATAAAAACACTTGAAAGAGAAGTGGAAAGGGGAAGATAGAGGAAAAAAAAGGAAGCTTCTGGGCTCCTTCCTCTTTCTGCCTTTTCCTCCCTGCTCTTGTGCACCTTTTGTGGTCTAGATAAAACATAAAGACAAAGGAAGAGCTTTAGGTTGAGTGTTTTTTGATATGGTGCAATTGCATCTTCATCCCATTTGGACAGGTTGGTTTAGATGACCTTTAAGGGTCCTTTCCAACCTAAACTATTCTATGTTCTGTGATTAAAACCAGGCAGCTTGCCTGCCTGGATATTGAAAGAGAGGGTTTGGGGGTATGCATGCAGTGAGGTGTGTGGGAGGGAGCTGCCAGCACAGGAAATGACTGCCAGGAGGAGAACTGGGTCTCTAATATGTCAAGATAATGTCAGAGCAGCAAAGAGGCCTAATTAGTGCAAGTAAATAACTCACAGAGCTTTCTGTCAGGATTCAATGAAAATCTTGCCTGTCAGAAGTCTCTGAGGTCAGTTCTCTCCTTGGCTGATAGTTCCTATTTTCCCAGCTCATGACAAGTACTTTCTACAGCAGTTGCTGACTTTATATTTGGGGTGGAAGAATGTTGTCCCAGTTCAGTCTGAGTTATGTTGGTGTGTTTTTCCAATAGACTGTCCCAGCATGGGTGTTTGCAGGGAGGAGAGTGGGCAGCAAGCTCTCTGCCTGGCCAGGGGACTGGGGCTGGCTGTGCCTGCAGCAGGGTGCCCTCCTTGTCTCCACATTGCAGGCAGGGCAGAGCTGCAGGCAGGGCTTGTTTCAAGCTGCTCTGAAGTGGCCCTGAAAATCAGGTACCCTGGGCTGGGCATGCCTTACCTACCCCTGCTTGAGCAGGCACCTGGTGCCCCAAAGAAGGACCAGCCTGAAGCATCACCAGCCCCAACCCACTGTATCTGCAAGACTGTGCATGACAGTGAGAGCAGCCCGGGGCTGTTTAAAGCATGTGGGTTTAAAACCAGTGCCTGTCTGGTTGATGTGGATGGGCTGCTGCTGTGTGCAGTGGCAGGACATGCTCTCGAGGCCGCCTGGAGCACGGAGCAAACATGGAATATGCTGCCAAAATTGAGATACTTGTGTAGACTCATTGGCTGTGCCTCTGGCAGGCACTATCATTCTCCCAATTTGCTGTAAAATCTTGTTTCACAAGAGACTTTCCTATTTGTGAGTGCTGAAATAAACCCCTTTTCTTGCTTGTAAATACTGTGTGTGCTGGTCAGAAAGCAACTAGAGGTCAGCACGCTGCCTCTTTTGAATCATGCCATGAAAAAGCCTCCTTAAGTTGGATTTTATACTTAGAAGCTGTTGTCAGCTGCCACTTTGCGTTGGTGGCATTTGGTGCACCATGTTGGCTATTGGAGAGAGAGGAGAGTTGGCCATTGCAGAGGCCACTGTCTTGGCCACTGTTTGGAGAGAGAAAGGGGCTGAAGGTGAAAGATGAGAAGCTCCTGTCTAGTAGGACAGGGAGAGGGGTGGCCTGGAAAGCAGTGAGTTCCTTCCTGTGCTGTGCCTTCAGTCTCTTCCCCCTCCCCTACAGTGGCTGTAAGCAGTGCTGAGGGTGCCTGGCTGATGGTCCCTGTTCCCCTGTGCTCTGATGCTGGAGCTGCCCAGAGGCATTTTGCAGCCACAGCCTCAGGCTGCCTGGCTGTCCTGCTTTTGGCTGGGATAGAGCTAATTTTCTTCTTAGTAGCTGGTACAGTGCTGTTTTTGGATTTAGTATGAGAATGATACTGATAACACAGTGTTTTGGTTGTGGCTCAGCAGTGCTTACCCTGAGTCCAAGGCTTTCTAGTGTCTCCTGCTCTGCCAGTGAGGAGGGGCACAAGAAGCCAGGAGGGACCATGGCCAGGACAGCTGACCTGAGGTGGCCAAAGGAAATTCCACACAACAGAACATCATACCTGGTGTACAAACTGGGGGGAGTTGGCTGGGAGGGGCCGATTGTTGCTGGAGGACATGCTGGGCATCTGTCAGCAACTGTATTCTGCATCACGTGTTTTTCTGGAGTTTTGCCCCTCTATCTCTTTTCATCTTACTTTTCATTACTCTTACTATTTATTTCAATTTTTAAACTGTTTCTATCTCAACCCAACTTCTTCTGAGTCTAGTCCCCACCACATTGGCTGGAGGTGGTGGGAGAGAGGAGTGAACAAGTGTCTTGTGTTGTACTGAGCTGCTGCCTGGAGTCAAACCATGAGAATGGTCCTCCTCTCCTGGAGCCCCATGTCCCTCTATCTCATGTCATGGCCAGGCAACTGCTAACCCTCAACAGCCAGGCTCTTCTTTACTCCTTTTCTGACTCCTACCATAACTTGCACTGACTCCAAAGAAAGCAGCAATTGTGCCTCTTCCTTGGTTCCCTTTTTCCCAGCTCAAGTAAAACTGATGAGCTTGATGTCCAGCCCCTGAGGCTGACTCTTCTGGCTGGGTTGTAACCTAAGCTCTGCCAGTGGCAGTAGCTGCTAGATGTGTTTGTTTGGGACTGTAGATGTAAGGGGAAGGTGGCCAGTGTCCAGTAGGGAACAGGAGCTGACAGCATCCCTGAGATGAGCAGTGAGGGACCCTGGGACCAGTCTGATAAGGTGGGGACTTGCAGGTGGGTGAGCAGAAGTGTCCCCCTGGCCAGTCTCCACCATGGTCAGAGAGGTCTGGCCAGCTCTGTACTGTGCTGGGCAACAAGGTGAGGACTGGCACTAGAGCCTTCTTTGAAAAATTAATGAAAAACCTACTGGCAGTGCACAGCTGTTGTGAGACAGCCCTTTGAAGCAGAGTCAGGGCAACTGATTGTCACTGTCACCAATCTGATTGGTTGTGGTTTGAGAAAGTGGTTGCCACATGGCTAGGAAGAGACCCTGGCCTGTGTCACTGCCTGCTCAGACTTAGCAGCTGCAGCTCCCATAATCACTTGCTTAATTGGAAATATAAAGAAAATAAGTATATTTGATCTCTCTGCGTGAGAGTAGATTCAGCTCTAAAAGCAGCAGCTACCAGGTTGGGATTAACAAACAGATGTTTTCCTTTATGTGACTGGAGCTCCTGCCCCATCAACAAGCCTAAAAGGGAACTGTATTTGCACACTTATGTGGTAGGAAACACAGTCCCCTCACTTGGTCGCTGTTTGCAACAATTTAGTACTTTTGGAGATAAATTGCTTAGTGTTTAGCCTGACCATTAAGCTAACTTACAGTTTTTCCTCAATCATCCTATTGCTACCATAGTTCTGTAAGACAATTTTGCCAGAATTGAAGGATCATTTCTGCAGGGCGTTGCTTCTCTTGGAGCATATTTATATCATGTTTGGGATTGAACATTCTGGGTACTATAATAAATTCATTAGTTGGCTATGCTTTGTTTTGGCTGAACCTATATTATCAGGAAAATCTACTGAGAGAGAGGTCTAGGTCAAATCTATTGACCTAGGAAGGAATCAGGAGTTGAGAGTGGAGAGATATCATCTGTCTGGGGGGAGAGAGTTTTCTTTCTGGTGTGTCCTAGTTGTAGAGTGCAGCACTGACAGACCTCTCTTTTTTGGTTCTCTTCCCTTTTTTGAAGGATTTCACTATGACCTTGTACTTAAGGCACTACTGGAAGGATGAGCGTCTCTCGTTTCCCAGCACCAACAACAAGAGCATGACCTTTGATGGCAGGCTGGTGAAGAAGATCTGGGTCCCTGATGTCTTCTTCGTGCATTCCAAGAGGTCCTTCATTCATGATACCACCACGGACAACATCATGCTGCGAGTGTTCCCCGATGGGCACGTCCTCTACAGCATGAGGTAACAGAGCAGCCCTGCTCCCCCTGAACATCCCCTGGGGCTTTGCTGCCAGTTTTGCTCTGGGCTTGACTTTGGTGGTCGCCAGGATTGCTACTGCCAATCCTGCTACTCCCGCTGCTGATGCAGAGCCCTGTTTCCAGAATGTCCAGTACAAAATGGTTTGCAGGAAACTCTGAGAAACCAAGCTGTGGGCAGTAACAGGGTAATCTCCTGTGGGGAGAGCATGCCCCCAACTCTTTGCAGTCAGTGGAGGGCTTAGTCAAGCAGGAATGTTCATCCCAGGGTCAGTGTGTGATTAAACTGGAAGCTGCTGATATACCAGATGGTGACCTCTATAATTATCCTATTTTCCTTCTTGTTTGTCTAGAATTTTTTTTCAGTTGTGCTGCTTTCCTGTTGATGTAAATGTTTAAGTTTATTGAAGCTGAAATGGCAGTATTAAAGACATCCTGGTTTTCTAGTAGATTTGTTGGCTGGAAGAATCCTGAGGGATGCCTGCCATGACCTGGAGGGTTATCCATCCTACGGGTGTACACGGATCGTGGCTCCGGGTTTGCAGGATTCTGTAATACACAAGGACATGGAGGCTTAATCCTCTAAACTTCTCTACCTTTTTACAGATTATCAAAAATACCCCCAAAATCACCACTAGCAAGCAAACTACCACAGAATCACCACTGGCAACTATACCCATGATTAATTAAGTGCCTATTTATCCATATCACTCTATTCCAAATTACTATGAACAGTCAATAATTTAGCAGCTATCAATCATGTGGCAACAGCCAATAACTAACCGGGGTATTTCCTGCTACAGGTTACTTTACATTGGTGGAGCAGCTCATCCACAGTAATCCCTCAGGTACACTTAGGACAGGTTGCTTGTGCAAAGGTGCACAGTACTGGTATCGAGTGATGCCACCATCAAGCAATCCAAATCATCCAATGGATGGAAGGAAGGACAAACTGAAACAGGCTCCAAACTGGGCTCAGAGGGGACCAGTGAGACAGCAGTGTCTCATTTCAGAGATGCTCTGAGTCGTAGAGTGTGGAGTTAGCCAGCAGTCTTTGATGAGTGTCCAAGAGCCAGTGGAAAGTTCACACATCAAATCCAACCTTCTAAGGAGCAGAAAAGTATGTGCAACATGGAAAGGTCTCAGAGGAGGGCTTCGTTTTGGATAAAAATTATGGCCTCCTTATATCCAGAGAGATAAGAGGGTGTAGGATGCCACCACTTTGAATAGGCAATAGATGCTGGTAATTTTTATTTTTCACCTATGACAGCCAATAGATAATGATGTTTTCTGTTCTCTCAGACACTTTTTAAATTTCAAGATAATTTCTTTCCTTTTCGGACAATAAAATGCCTGTTAAATCACTTTTTGTTGGCAGTTATTTATGGTATTTCAGGGTATCTCCAGTTTCTAGGTACTCTATCTGCATGTCAAAGAAGCCAGCTGTGCTTCTCAAGGATTTGTCTTGTTCCCAGACTGGCAAGCCTTCCTCTGTCCGTATTTTTCATCAGGCACTTTTTTGCTCAGCAGTTTCCCCTTCTAACCAGGCCACCTCTATGGCTGTTCACATCAGCATCCCAGCAGATGTAATTTCCTTCAGAAGAATGAAAAAAGAGAAGTGGAGAAAAACACACTGCCAGTGGAGAAAAGCTCAAGAGCCCAAAAAAAAGGATATTTCCCCAGGACAGAACACATGCTCTCAGTGTACAGTGACCTTTGAATAATTTGTAGCCAAGGATTTCTGTTCTAGGATCTTTCTGGAACTTATTTGCTTCAGCTATGGTAAAATGATTTTCAAAAACTTGGAAAGGTTTTCTTTTAAGTTTGCTTCTGTGATCTGTTGAGGAGGTGATGTGACTTTTTAATGTTACCCACGAGAGAGAAGTCTGTGAGTTAACCACAGTTGATTGCACAATTGTTAAATTGACAATTTGATACGTAAAATCCGAGGAGAAAGAAAATCCCCGTGGCACTTGGGACGTGTTGGGCCTGGTGTTTAGAACACTCAGAACAATATCTTTGTGAAAAAGCATGGGTGTCCAGTGGTGCTGGCATGCCCTCAGATATCTTGAGATGTCTGCATGGGATTGGCAGTGGACTGGAGAACATTTCATTCCTGTTTTGGGCCTTGGGCCTTCAAAGCCACCTGGACACTGCACTCTATTTGAGGAATATCATATTTATGAGCTGTTTATGTTCTTCTCCTGACTAGCAAACTGTTATTGACCGCAGGTTGTGCCACAGTTCGGGTGACACCGAGAAAGAAAATAACATACTTTAATGAGGCTGAGTTACAGAATGCTTAAATGCTACACACAATTAGGGGAGGTCATTGTTGCAGGACACCTTCTGGAGCATATATCCAAAAACATTCTTTAAATTTTGCCCAAATGGCAAAATTTTCCTCTAGTTTATAGTCAAAATGAACAGCATGTGCTTTTCAGGAGTGATGAATGCATAGGTCAGGGTCGGATTTGGATCACAATCCATGGAACAGAGGAAAGGTTCTTTATCGACGTCTGCAATAAATCTAGAAAATGGTCACAGCTAACGTAAGTTGGCTTCTGAAACGATGAGTCACAGCAGATTTGCCCCTCCTAAATCGGGAGCTCCACTGCAAATCTGTCCGCAGGTTCAGTGACCCACTGGAAAATTTCTTACGTAACGTTGTGCACAACTGGACTAGTTCAAAAACTGGAGCTGTGATTGCTGCAGCTTTTTAGCTAAGACAAAAACATAGCAGAAGCAAATCTCACTCGCTGAAAACCAGCAGCACCCATTTTACAACCCCTGCCCCAGAAATACACCCCTCAGATTAAAAGGGTTTAGTGAGAGCTAATAAGTAAGAAATAATAGTAAGAAAATGCTTTTGCCTTAATAATATATGTACTAAAGGAATCCTGTGGCTTGCAATAAGGATGGTCATATTCCTCAGGCTTGGGTCATTCTGCAAGTGACTATGGAGAGAACGGAGCAATGAGGGAAATGTGGAAACCTTAATTAAACTACACATAAGGGAATATTCAAATATAAGTCGTGAAGTTACTTTACATTGTAGTCTTGTAGGCATGTAGTTAGATATAAAACACAGTGGAAATATCTGTACTGACATTCGTATAACAGTAACATCCAAGATAGTGCTTTAGTTCTTTGATAGATATTGAAATGACATTTTTCTTGGGAGTTTATGTGTATAATTCATCTAGCTTGAACACTGAGAATTGATAGGCATTTGCCTGTGGATTTTTTGCTAACATCATGCAATATTTCTGGCTTAAAAGCTGCAGAATAATTATCTGTGATAACATTCTCTCTTGATTGTTCCTCATAGAAACCAGTCTTTCTCATTTTCAATTTCTAGGGTCACAGTGACAGCGATGTGCAACATGGACTTCAGCCACTTCCCCCTGGACTCTCAGACATGTTCTCTGGAGCTGGAAAGCTGTATGTTGTGTCCGTGTTTTTAGCTAGATGTGCTCCATGGCTGGCTGCACAAACATTTCACTGGACACATTTCAGAATACTGTATTTTAGAGCCTGAAAAAATAGTTCATCAGGGTTACTAAGAGTCCTGTTGACTCAGCAGTGCTGTGTATCTACTCCTTGTGCTGCCTGACCAGAATTTGCAAGGAAAACATCCTATGACATAATCCTGATCCTGCAAACACTGTGATCTGGGCTCAGCTTCTTTGGCAGAGAAAGTAATGTGAACAGTAAGATTTTTGTAGACTTTCTCCAGTGCATGGCAAGACTAATATCTGATTGTATCCCAGCTCTTTAACTGAACGTTCCTCTGCAAAAAACAGAATCAGAATCAGAGGATAATTGTCACTGACCTTGAGGTCAGCTGCTCCAATACTCTGCTGAGAGCAGGGAGTTCTTTGTGATGGGTTGCTTGGAGCTGTGTCCTGTTGGGTTTTGAGCAAGTTAATTCAGCCTCCACAAATTTTCTCTGCAATATGCTCAAATATTTCACAGCCCCAGTCCTGAAAATGTTTCCTTTTACCTGCGTGGGAACAATCTTTTGCTGAGACTTGCATCCCTTGCCTCTTGTCCTTTTGTTTTCCATTTTGTCAATGCTCATTGTTAGTGTTCCCATTTTGTCTGGGCTGCTGCCACCTTCTCCATGGGGTTCAGCAGTGCAGAAGCTGGACTGCACCACAGACTGCTCTTCTCTCAGCTGAACAAGCCCTGTCCCCCAAGCCTCTTGTCCCTAAGCCATGTGCTCCTGTCCCTAATGATCCAGATAACCCTCTTCTCATTTCCCATTCCTTAGTGCACAAATCCTGTATGTTTTTCATTTATACTTTTAACTTATTTCTGGGATTTTGCTTCTCACCTGTCCCTTTTGCTTTTATCCTTCTAAGATAGTTTGAAGAAGTGTCCATGCTTCCTCCTTCCTCTAAAATAAGGTGTTTTACCCATGATTATTTCCTGAGCTATTGTCTATTTTTAGTCTGTGATGTTCAGAAGAGTGCCATTTTAACTGTCATTTCAATGTGAAGTAAAAAGAGGATTTGTTTTCTTGGACCTTGAATCCAGATTTTTATTACAGTGTATATATGACAGTATATTATATGACAAGATCTTTTGAACTCCCTTGCTGTTGACAGACTTACTTGTGGCATGAGTTTATGCCAAAGACTGGATGTATTAACTTTCATTGAACCTCTAAGCTAAAGTCGCATCACATTGTATTTCTTCTTTCCGTAAGATGCTTACACAGATGAAGATCTGATGCTGTATTGGAAAAATGGGAATGAATCTCTGAAAACTGATGAAAAAATCTCTTTGTCTCAGTTTTTGATACAAAAATTCCACACCACGTCAAGGCTGGCTTTCTACAGTAGCACAGGTATTGATCTTTTCTGATGTCATACTATTGCTAAACCTAATGCTGTATTAACTGCTTTTGAGGGGGCTCTTGGGATCATGTCACTGAAGTGTAATCTCCACAGCCTGTTTGAAAACTCAGTTTCTTGTTTTACTAGTCTTAGAAATAAAAGAACCAAAGAAAGATCTTGTCTCTCTGTACCTGCTGTCCAGGCTCTTCTCACTGATTCTGGCTTTCCTCCTCTCTCAAAGGTTGGTACAATCGCCTCTATATAAATTTCACGTTACGCCGACACATCTTTTTCTTCCTGCTCCAAACCTACTTCCCTGCCACTCTCATGGTCATGTTGTCCTGGGTGTCCTTCTGGATCGACCGACGAGCAGTTCCTGCCAGAGTCTCTTTGGGTGAGAACAACTGCAACAAGCCATGGCTGTGTGAAAAGCTTTGAAAGTGAAGGTTTTGGTGGGAAAGGGAACTGTTCATTTTGATGGTTAAAGATATTGTGCAAGCAAATGGTGGTTTTATCTGATGATTAATACAATGTATAACTTGCACTTTGTCTTAAGTCCTTCATCCTTTAGCAGTCTTCCTCACTTACATGTAGCTCAGGAGAGAAAGGGTGTGGTTTTAAAAATGAAGCTGTAACACAGAATGGTACAGCTAGGAAACAGGAGTCCTTGTCACCACTGGTCTTAGCAGACCTGATCTTAGGATTAGGTGTATAAAAATATGTTTTAACAGCATTGTGTTTAAATCCTGGAGTTTAAGGAGGGAGTTAAATGCTGTTTGATAAATGGAAAACGTTGACTGCTCCGTTGCTCCTCAAAACTCAACACATGAGCACAAAAACATGGGCAGGGCAACAATTCTGCATTAGAAGAAGAGACATTTTACACAAATTTATCTCATACTGAACATCTTTTACAGCATCATGTAGACCGTAATTTCTGTTTTTCTAGAGACAAAATCCCTTATGGACTGTATCCTTCAAAACCATTTCTTTTTCTTGGTTCTTTCCAGGGATAACCACCGTGCTGACCATGTCCACAATCATCACTGGGGTGAATGCCTCCATGCCTCGTGTTTCCTACATCAAAGCAGTGGACATTTACCTGTGGGTCAGTTTTGTGTTTGTCTTCCTCTCGGTGTTGGAATACGCGGCTGTGAATTACCTGACAACGGTGCAAGAGCGGAAGGAGAGGAAACTGCGGGAGAGGAGGGTGAGAAACATTTTTGTCATCCACTTATTCCCTTTTTTTTTCCCCTTACAGCTGATCTGGTCTTTATATTGACTGTCTGTTAATGGGAAAACATTGACAACCAAGTGTGTAATTGGGTCTGTTTAGAGCGCTCCTCCTCAGGCTGAATTACTAACGCAGAAAAACAGGATTTGATCTTATGGATCTTCATAGAAACATCAGAGAAGAGAGTGTGATCTGAACTGGGAAAGAGTGCAACCTGGAAATGTGAGGGAATGGCAAGAGGGGAAAGTATAAAATCTGATACTTCCCTGCAGCTGCCACAATTCTTGTTTAGTAAGCTAGAGATGGTACTTGGTGCAAATTAATTTCCTCCTTCTATAGGCAACATTACTCCGGAAATTGGATTTAACAGATGTAATAGTGGAGGTGTTCCCCATCACCAAGCACTAACAACAGTCAGCTGAGTTTATGCTTGTACTTCTTAATGTGCTATAAAAGGTCTTTTCCTGTATCCCTGGAGTGTTCCAAGATCTGATACATCCTGGCCATCTTGGCCCTGCCATGGGCAGGACATAGGACTAGAGATACCCTGAAGTCCTTTCCAGCCCTCTAGGCCCTTCTTTGTGATGGAACAAGGCTCCATTGCCTTTTGAACACTAAGCCTTGGAACCAGATTTTTTTCAGTCCCCATACACTCAGGACATCATCATGTTTTGCACTTTCTTTCTTCCCAGTAGGAACTCGCCACATTAGTCTACTGGTAATACTGGTAACCTACTGTCTTTGACTCCTGGAGAAATTTGTATAAGCTTGTTGGAAATGCCAATGCAGACATCGTCTTTCATTCAATTTAAGCATGCTATTTCCCTTTATGAACTACTCTTTTGGTTTTGCATGTCTTTCTCTTTCCCTTCCTTTTCTCCCTATGACTTTCTTGAAGAACAGCACAAGCCCCATAATGGCCCAGCACCTTTCTCAGCTGGCATGCCGTAAAAAATATAATTAGATAAATTTAAAAAAACAATTTGGTAAATAAATTTACCAGACTTCTGTCGTGAAATTTTACCTCTCTTCAAGGCCTTCTCAACACCATTGTGATTCTGGAAAGCTGCTTGAGCAGGTCCTGAGTATCTCAATTTATCCATGCCCCTCCTAGTCCCCACCTGGGGCCCAGCAGTTCTCTGCAACTCAAGGTAGAGATGCTCTGTGCAAGCACAGTGACTCCAGTGTGTCTGACTTGCTGCATTTGAGCTGTGATCTGGGGCATTCTAGCCAGCCCTGTTCATGTCCAAAGAATAGGGCGTCTTGGCAGGTCATGGGAAGTAACAAGAAACGCCTTTGCTGTGTTTGACTTGCCTAGAACAAACCTGTAACTTTTTTTTTAAGATGAAAACTCTTCTCTTTTATTTTTAACTGTACTGGAGGGATGGAATGAACTTAAGAGAGTTTGTTAATTTTCTGCTAAGTTTTCTGGTATGTTTTGCTGCATCCAAAAATGGTGTAGCTTGTTATTTATGTCATAAATCTGCCCTTTATTGGGTCTTGTACATTGAGTTCTATATTCAGCAAATGCCTTTTTACTGCACGAGGAAAAATATTGTACTCAGTCTTCAATGTGTGACAATATTATTCTCCAGTAGGGGAAATGGGAACAGAGATAATAAATAGCATTATTTGAGGAAGAAGCTCTTGAAGAAGCAGAAGAGACATTTCTCACAGTAAATGTAGATCTTGCCAGCCAGTGCTGCTCCCCTATGAAAGACACCAAAAGTTCTAGTATGAACATGCAAGGCTGCCCAGAAGACAGCTCTATGTTGTGTCTACATTAAGAAATTAAATGTGCCAGGGACAAAGACATGCAGTATCTAAAACTAAACCTTCTCTCCCTCAAGTTCACAGGAGCTGCTGTGAAATCCCTGTGGCAAAAGGTCTGTGGCCCCATGCTTATTCCCAGCTCATACCTGGGAACTTTTCAGTGCTCGTTGGGCTGAGAGAGGCCAGAGACATTTCTGACACTTTAACAATATTGTCAGTTGCATTCCCATGTCCAAGGAGGCTCTTTGGCAGTCTTTGAATTATTATTATTATTATTATTTAGCCTATTATATAGGCTAGAAGTCCTGCAGGGTGAAATGACGCAGTGCACCTCAGCGTGTACGTGCCTATGTGAGCATGAGTGTAATTTTAGGTTCTGTGGAGGGGGGTTTCTAGCACGTCAGGCTCTCTTGTCCATAGAGGTGGCTGTCATCACACGTGCACAAAGCCGTGGGAATTGTAATTTGACCTGGGGGCTGAGAGTAAATCTGCAAAATTGCTTTCTCTGCTGAGTCCTGCAGCAATTAGCTTGTTATTCAGGCTAACTCACACCCAGCCACCATCTCCTGGACCTGTCAGTTCATGATAAACATCCAGATGTGGGGGTTTTTTTGTTGTTGTTTGGTATTATTCTGGTTTTGCTGGCATAGAGTTAGTTTCTTTTCAATAGCTGGTGCAGTGCTGTGTTTTGAATTCAGAATAATGTTGTAACACGCTGTCCTGGTTTGAAAAGAGAGGTGTCTGTTAAGGAAGGCAGGAGCCTCCCCTGAAATGGAAAATGTAAACCCCCTCCCTCCGAATTGCTATAATTTTGAAATTAAAGGGCTCTCAGGCAAAGATATGGGAGCAAGAATAACAGTTCTTTATTAAGTAAGAAAAAAAAAAGAAACAATACAGTAATACAAAACAACAGAGTCAGAATACGACCTGACACCCTGGTGGCAGCAGTCCAATTGAAGTGGTGGCTGCAGCCCTCCTGGAGTGACAGATGTGGCTCTGTTGAAGAGATGCTCCTGTAGAAGGGTGGAGTTTTCCTCTGGAGAATCCAGTGGGAAAGGGCTGCTCCTCTGAGAATCCAGTGGAGAGGCTGCCCTGGTTTCCCAAAATCTCAGATTATATCCAGGAAGGAATGTGTGGCTCCTCCCCCTTGGGCAGAGCATCTCCCAGTGGCATGATGTAATTTTATCAGTCATGAAATGACACTCAATGGCCCATTAATGGGAGATATTTCCTGGAGGAAGGATTGATTTGTGGAAGAGATAAGAAAAACTGCCCAATTAACAGAACATTAACTGTCACACCTTTAACAGATGGCAAATAGAATACATACATTATCTTTCAATCCATGACATACACTGATGTTGTTGCTAAATTGTGTTTATCCTGAGTCAAGGACGTTTTTGTGTCTCATGCTCTGCCAGTGAGAAAATAAACAAAAAAAGCTGGGAGGGAACATGACCAGGACAGGTGACCCAAATGAGCCAAAGGGATATTCCACACTATANTTGCTGGCATAGAGTTAGTTTCTTTTCAATAGCTGGTGCAGTGCTGTGTTTTGAATTCAGAATAATGTTGTAACACGCTGTCCTGGTTTGAAAAGAGAGGTGTCTGTTAAGGAAGGCAGGAGCCTCCCCTGAAATGGAAAATGTAAACCCCCTCCCTCCGAATTGCTATAATTTTGAAATTAAAGGGCTCTCAGGCAAAGATATGGGAGCAAGAATAACAGTTCTTTATTAAGTAAGAAAAAAAAAAGAAACAATACAGTAATACAAAACAACAGAGTCAGAATACGACCTGACACCCTGGTGGCAGCAGTCCAATTGAAGTGGTGGCTGCAGCCCTCCTGGAGTGACAGATGTGGCTCTGTTGAAGAGATGCTCCTGTAGAAGGGTGGAGTTTTCCTCTGGAGAATCCAGTGGGAAAGGGCTGCTCCTCTGAGAATCCAGTGGAGAGGCTGCCCTGGTTTCCCAAAATCTCAGATTATATCCAGGAAGGAATGTGTGGCTCCTCCCCCTTGGGCAGAGCATCTCCCAGTGGCATGATGTAATTTTATCAGTCATGAAATGACACTCAATGGCCCATTAACGGGAGATATTTCCTGGAGGGAGGATTGATTTGTGGAAGAGATAAGAAAAACTGCCCAATTAACAGAACATTAACTGTCACACCTTTAACAGATGGCAAATAGAATACATACATTATCTTTCAATCCATGACATACACTGATGTTGTTGCTAAATTGTGTTTATCCTGAGTCAAGGATGTTTTTGTGTCTCATGCTCTGCCAGTGAGAAAATAAACAAAAAAAGCTGGGAGGGAACATGACCAGGACAGGTGACCCAAATGAGCCAAAGGGATATTCCACACTATAGAACACATTTCAATTATTAAACTATTCTTATCTCAATCTACAAATTTTACATTTGATTCTTCTCCACAACCCTCCAGAGTTCAGGGGGGAAGGTGGATTGAGTGACTGCATGATGCTTATTTGTCAGCTGGAGTTAAATCACAGCAGTCCTTTTTGGGGAGTTGCATTCTGGTTTTGTTCTGTTTTGGTTTGGTTTTGTTAGTCTTGGGGTGTGGGTTTTTCAAAGTGTGCCTGCTTAGAATAAAATATTTCTTAAAACCCAATTGATGTTCAGTTGTACTTACAGAGTGATCAAAAAAAGTAAAGTAAGCAGGCTACTAACTTGTCATGTTTTTCTGAACACAACCTGCTGGTACCAAATCTTTTGGTTATGCCAAGAACACAGAAAACAATCCTTAAGGTGATTTTAAGGTTTTCAATAAGCAATGTGATCTATTGTTTAAGTAATTTGAAGGAAAAGCCTTGACTGCAGGGTTTTCCAATGGCTTCCTAAATATTACGCATTGATTTTATATACATTTTTACATATGTATGTGTTCAGATACATGCATTTGTTTTAGCTGAACATATCCTTGAAAAAAAGTTCTTGGAAAACCCACACATCAAAGTTGGTGAAGTATTATTGGGTAAGGAAAGTGGTCTGTGGGAAATCAGAGATAGGAACTCCTAGCAGAAAGGATGTTTTGGAGTCCATTTTCATTGCATGCAAATACATAATCCATATTCCTGGAACAGGAAAATGGAAGGTTTTGAATGGTCAAAGACTGAATTTCTTTCCTATTCAAAATTCTATCTGTATGCATTGGATTTTTTTAGACTTGTGAGATGCATGCTGGTGCCGCTGAAGTCAATACGAGTTTTGCTATCGGTTTCAACAGAGCTGGGATTTGATATTATGCTTTTAGCTGGTCCTCTGTTTGGTTTAAAATCAGATTTATGGTGAAAGCATGTGTATCTGTAAAACCAGAACTTGGTCCTTTTCTTCCCATAACATGTATTAGATAAACCATTTCCACAGATTAAACTGCATCTTGTCCATGAATATTTATAAACACAAAGAATGAATAATTAGGAATCTCAAGACAGTAAGGCTGAACAACAGCTATCTAAGAAAACCTTTTTCTTAGACTGTACGTCTGCTAAAGCATTTTTCTAATCTTTTCTGAAGCTGTTTGTCCAAGCAGTGGAGATAAACTCTGTTTCTTCTTTTTGAAAACAAGCGAAAAAAGAAGACCTTTTCGTTCAAAGAGAAACTTAAAATATCTCAATCAAAATTTTGAACTCAACTGGTTACAGGCTGTTAATAGCAAGGCATCATTTCCATTGCTTACATGTTTTTCCAGTACTCAGCTGTATTTCTTGTTTATGTCCCTAGTTTTCATGTTCGTGTGGAATACCTCACTCGAAAACAATGATGCTGGATGGAAACTACAGTGAATCTGATGCCAACAGCCTGGCAGGGTATACAAGAAACCAGATGGTACCAGAAGAAGAAAAACCAGAAAAGATGGTTGTGCATCTAGCCATGAGCAATGAATCTAATTCATCAAGGAAGAGAGGCCTGAAGGGCCATGTGGGCTTGCGCATCATCCAGAACACTCATGCTATTGATAAATATTCAAGGTTAATATTCCCAGGCACCTATATATTTTTTAATTTGATATATTGGTCTGTCTTTAGCTAAGCATGCTGGCACTTCTGAATCAGAAGATGTCTACAAAACACTCTTTTGTTGGCACTTTTTTTTGTCTAATCTGGACACAAAGCTAGAAACCTGATTATTGTATTGCTTCTTTGATGGGTAAATGGGAGGACACATCCTCCAGGAGGCAATTCCATGTGCAAGCCTCATGGAGGAACTTGCTGTGCTGGGTGGTTTCCAGCCCATCCCTTTGCTCTCATGTGCTTTACGACACATTCCATTTCTCATACTTGAAAATACATGTCCACCACACACCCAAAAGGTGCTGGATGCTCGTTTGGGGCTGGCCACACTGGTGGTGCCTGCTGTGCAATGGACAACCAAAGACAGTGCTCATGTGAGCTGTAAGGAATTAAATAAACGCAGCTTGTGTGGGGAGGTCTGGGCAGTGCTTCTTCTGTAAGGAAACTGAATGAGCACTTTATTTTACTTTTGAGAATATTATTTTGTTTTTCTTTGGCATATAAATGTAATTTTTTTCCGTTGTTTTGTGAAGAACACCTCCTTTAAGGGTACAGATTCTGCTTTCTGTCTGGATAGGACCTTCACCAGTACCATTAGGACAGCTGGCTGGCCAGGATCAGCTGGGCTGGTTACAGAGCACAGGTGGTATGTTTGAGTCAGTGGGGATTTTTTCTAGATTACAAAGTGCAGCCCACAGACAAACTGTATATCCCAATGTCCCTCTCCCAATCAACACAATGCCCTTCTGTTCAGGCATTTGGGATCAAAAGGGATACATGTCTGCCAGAACCTCTCTGCAGAAACAGAGACATGTCAGAGATTAAATGTCCAGGAATAATACCGTGGGTCTAAGGTTGATGTAAGTCCTTTGAAGCTGCTGCACAGCATTGTAACAAGCTTATGTGCTTGGCAGTTCTTTTCCTATCCTGTGATATCTCCCTTTCCTTTGCTAACAACACTGACAGCAAAACCCAAATGTAGAAACATGATAGCAACAAGACAGAGATGCTCAGGTTTGTGTGCTCCTTATTTTAAGAAAACACCATGACTTTTTGTCGTAGAGTTTATGTACATCAAAGCACTTGTTTACCAAGCTGAAGCTGAGCAGTGGGGGCAGAGCTTGAAGTGTGAAGAGCCAGGACTGAGGTCAAAATAAAGAAAAAGCAAACAAAAATACTGATGTAGCTGTAATTATTTGTCAGCACATGAAATTTTCTGCTTACCATAGCAGGAATTCTTACATCCTAAATCTCAGGGGATGTAGAAAGTAGCAGAGAAATGTCAACTCTTGGCTGTCAACAATACCCAGGTTTTCCCTTGTGCCTCAAATATTACTGCTTAAGTCAAGCTGATGATGGCACTGACTTAGTGGAAACAAAATTGATGAGAGAAGCTAAAATTAACAACTGTGTTCCCCTTTAATCAGACATGTTAATAACTGCCATGAATGGAGTTCTGTCTGGTCATAAAAGTAAGAAACCACAGCCCTGAAATTGCTGGCAAGGAGGGGAAGAACAGTGTCTGAGGGGCAGGATTGCCTAGCCTGCCACTTGTCTTCTGAGCCACCAGGACAGTTCATTTACCACTCATTGCCTGTGGAGCTGAAACCTGGATACTTCTTAGATTGACAGGTGGAGATGACTACAAGAAAGACACAAAAATATTAAAGTAATAGACCACCCATCTTTTAAGAGGTTAAAGCCTGGGCATAACAGTGCATTCTTCAGCATTAGCAGTTTTGAGTGTAAAACAGGAGCCAATGCCCCCAGCTGGCAGCAGGACAGTTGCAGCAAAGGGACCTTTGCTGGGGAAAGGCAGCAGTACCACACCATGAAGTTCAGGGGGTGAGAAACTTGGTTCCTGTGCCCCCCTGTTTTGCCAGTCTTTCGGCATCACCCATGGCACGTGCCATTTAACCTCGCAGTGCCTCAGCTCCTCCACCTAGAAAGTGAGGAGCACTAGGATTTGCCTACCTCCTAAGGTGCTGAGGGGCTCAGCAGGCTTGGAAAGCACGTGTGTGGGACATGGCTGTGATTTCTGAGCAGGTCACCCAGTGGGAATCCAATTTTGTATTAGTTACCAGTGAGTTCTTCAAATGCATCCTCTGAACCAGTCCAGCTGGGAGAAAGCAGGTGTCTCTCCTGCCTTATGATGCTATTACAACTCCCCTGCATTACAATGGTATTAAACCAGGGGTAAGTGTAGACAAACAGCCAAAAAGTGAGCGCTGACAGTGAGTAATGCCTCCCATCACACAAAACCCAGGAAGACCTAGTGCTTTACTTTGCCATTTCTTTTTATTACACCTCCTGTTCCCTTAGAAGTTGTGTGATGGCAAAGATGTCCTTCAGGTCCTATCATCTTTGTACCAGCATTTCCGGTAGTTTTAATGTCTAATAGGCATCTTTTGGAGAGGATACCTTACTGTTGTTTTATTTGCATGTGTACATAACTGATAGAAATTTATGTCTGCTTTTTTCAGCCTATAAAACCATCAAGAGGGTATTTTTCCACTAAAGTGAAAAAAAATCACTCCTCTATCTTAGGCATTACTTAAGCTCTTTATTAATTGAAACAGTAAATGAAAAGTATCGATGCAAATAAAGTCAAGTCTTCTCCTTCAGTCAGCATTATGAATTGTATTTTTCTGTTTATTTGGAGGAGAGTGGCTAGGCATGAAGCTAGAACAAATGCTTGAAGTGTGGTATTGACAACATATTTCACCTTCGATTTCCCCTGGATTACAAGGGACTTCATGAGCATTGTCTAACTTCCAGTTGCCAGATCCCAAAACCAGTGTTTTGAGAGAGTGCCTGAAGCTAGGCTCTGAATGCTGTTTGATGGATACAACCCAATTCTCTGAAGCACTGAGCGGATGGACAATGAACCTACTGAAGGAGAGGCTTTTCAGAAGTGCATAGGAGATTTGGGCAAATTGAGGTCACTGATGAAAATGCCTTCTCTGGACAACTTGGTCCAATTGCAAAGAGAGAAAATGTCGGCTTTGCTCATTCTAGGTCTGGCTCCATTGTAATTTTACTTCTAACCAAATCATGTCTTTGAGGAAAAGTAACTATAGAGATATGTGCACATATGTATAATATATGTGCAAGCATAATGTATAACAAAGGAAGACACTGAGATGTGTACCTATGTTAAATAGTGTCCATATGTGAAATTGTAATATATTGTATGTAAATTACCATGTATTATGCCCAGAAAACTTACTATGTTGAATGGAAAAAAGGCTCTTATTGTCAGCCAAGGACCAAGAAATGAGGTATTGGCAAAAAATATGTGTTCTTTTACATAATTTTTCTGAAAAAGGAGGTGTTGAGAAGGATACAAGCAGTGCTGATGCTAAACTTGTGCAGTGGGTACAATCCACTGTGCTGATTGCTGTAATCAAACCTGGTAATAAAATAACAGATTGAAAGAGTGGAAAAGAGTAAATTTCGTGGTGTGAACTTTAAAATGTGATTTTAATTCTCTTTGGCAATCTGTTACCTATAAGCTGATACCCAGGGGCAAAGGATTTGAATAAACACCTCATTTGTAATTGATTTCAAGTAAAAAAGCATTTCAAAAGGTGGAAGAACTGTAGTGGAAGTGAGTACTTTGAAGTATGCAAAGTACTTCACAAGTACTTTGAAGTATGCAAAGCTCTTTGGGAAAAGGGAGCTGTTAATCACAGTTATAAGCTGTGGAGACCTTTTGTGAAAACTGCAACCCACAACTGAAGAAAGTTTAATAATTACTTTATAGTTAATGGCACATTTTCAAAAGATCAAGTGGCAGGTATGTATCTCAATCTCCATCTGACTACAAATGAGAACTTGTCGCTCAATTCCTGCTTTGTGCTTTTGGAAACATTGTCTCCACACTTCCCAATGGAAGATAAAACTGCTCCGAGGTCCCAGTTGCCAGATCTCAGCCATTAATGCAGACTTAGAGAACTAAAATGAATGTGCATGGGTGAGGCTGATGCCTGAACCACTGAATAATGGTTATTGTTTATCAAATTTCCACAGTGGAGAGATTACAGCAAGGTACAGCCTCACTAAGTGAGATACTGCCCTGCTGAAATGTAAAAAGCAGGAAAATTTATTTAAAAAACAGCAAGAATTTAGCACTTTTAAAATTAAAATGTAATCCAGTCTCACATTAAGCTGATTAATTACTTTGCACAAATGACATTTGAAATAATGTATCAGGGTCATTGCTTTCCTGGTCAGAGGAATTATCATTTCAGATGAAGAGAGAAGGGAAATTGCGCACAAGAACGGAAAAGGTGCTGCTCCTGGCATCCAGCTCTTGTGGAAGGACAGGACCAACCTCCAGGGTGAGCAGGGCCTGCTGTGGAGGCAAGGGTGAGGGGAACCAACTTTCCCAAGGTACTCAGTGCCTGGGAATCACACATCACCCTGTGGCACTCCTTGATTTGGGCACAAAAACATTATCCTCTGCCCGAAGGGGTGGGATCCCCACCAGCCCTACGGTAGTCATGTGAGGTGATGCAGTCCAGCTGCTGTAGCCATTTGGCTATGTAGGCCAGAAGTTTGGGCTCAGTTCTGGCCACGTGTGTCATTAGCTGGTCCTTGGTCAGGGTTTCACACAGGAGCCACATGTCCATGGCAGCCACGGGCAAAGTCCCCTCTGTACCAGCACAGAGAGACATGCCCAGCTCCCAGGTGTACCCCCACCTCTCAGCTCATCCTGCAGCACTGAAGAGATGGGGACTACATCATGGGCATGGCATGGAACATGTGCCCCAGACCTCCCTTTGCAAGGCAGCCAAGGATCAGGACAGTCCTACACTGCCCACTCCCCAGAGCATGCAGCAAACCCTTAGCAGATAATTTGACACCAGTTTTTAATATTTCCTCTCTTTGAGAAAATGTTGAAGATTCCTTTTGGCCAGTTGTCCAAATTGGATTTCTTCCACAAGGCTTTTAGGGGTCTCTGAATGTGTCTATGTGCACTTGCAGCCATAGAAATTAGCTTAGGAGAAATGCCTGGCAACTCAACCCGTGCAAAATGCATATAAATGATGTGGAAAAAAAGAAGGAAAGATTTTGCTGCTCTACTTGTCATGCAGATTTATAGAAGAAAATTGTGTGTTTAGCTTAGAGGGAATTCAGAGCGGGAAATGAAAGGACAAGTTAATTGTAACGACACTTTGAATTACTTGAACAAATATATTTTGGGAAACAGGACAGAACATTAGAACTGTAAAACTCTCTAGCCTCCTGGCTCTTTCCATTTTATCTGGATTTTTAATAGGGTCCAAATTAATTTCAACCATGCAAATTTAAACCTTTCTTATTAAGGTGCATAATGATCACATTTTTATTGATACAGATGGGAGGAGACCTTCAGTGCTCTGCACAGATTGTAATTGTAGCAGCCTCCAAGTAAAAATACTGCTCATTTTGCATCTAGAGTTTCAGGAGAGCTGCCATTCCACAAAACAGGAAAGGCAGTTATTCACCTGTTGGGCAGGGACATATGATTCTCTCCAAGGAGCTGCACAGGAGAAAGATCCTATCATTTGCACCAGATGGAGGCCTTGGCATCTAACACATATTGCTGGGTGCTCAGGTGTGGTGCCTGGGGAGACTTTGCAAGCCTCTCTGAAGAGGAAAGAAAAGGAAACTCCTGCTTAGCCAGACCTAGAGACATTAACCACTGAGGTGGTCATCACCCTAACCACAGCCCCCATCCATGATGGCACCATGGCTGCAAACTGGAGCCCTGGGGAAGGTGACAAAGGACATTTCCTCAGGGCTTGGTCCAAGTTCTGTGCCTCTGTGAGATACTTTATGGGGTCAGCGTCCCCTTGACCCAAGGGTCTCTGAGGTGGCACACTGAAAAAAGTGTGGCACACTGAAAGAAGTTTCTCTTATTCTGAGGCTGAGGTGGGGGCTCTCTCTGCGTGTTCCATCCATGGGGGAGGTTGGTGCTCAGTCTGAAAAGGTGGTGTCTGTTTGCAGGATCTTCCTGTCAGATTCCTGCTGCATGAGACCTTCCTTTCATCCCAGTGGTGACCTAGAAGAGGGAGAGCAGGAGGAGCTCTTCCTTCGAAGGGCTCCTTTGTTTGAGAAGGGATGGTGTATGACACAGAAAGCAAATGAAAGTATTGAAATTGGAGGCCCTGCTGATTACTTGGGGTCACATGATCTGTCCCAGGCTCTTGGGCTCTCTGTGCCCTAAATTACAGAGGAGATGCAATTCAGTTTTGGACTGAGCTGCTAAATGGAAATGGCCCTTGCTGAGCTGCCATAAGCCTTCACTGCCACTCACACAGAGTAAGGCTGAGGCAGGAGCTCCGTGTGTGTGGTTCTGCACCTCACCAACCTGTACAGGAATGCCTGGAGCTGTCTGGTGGTGATGGTAGCCAGCAGTGATGCTGCCCAGGAACCATGCTGCCTATCAGCTTCCCCTTCCCCATTCCCTGTCTCCCACAGAAAGGCTCTCCCCATCTTATACCCACCCTCCTGCAGATGAAGCTATGCAGTGCTTAGCAGGACAAGCTTCCTTGAAAAACAAGCAAAAGTAGGGAAAAAGGCACAAAGAGGAAAAATGTCCTCCCCTCAAATGAAAGTAAGTATTTTTGTGACTGTGTCAAAGGCAGTATTTTGCCAAGCCATTAGCTGCTCCTCAGTTCTCCAGCTTTTCTTTAATCACAGCTGTAACATTTATGCTTTCTCCTCCTCAGTTCTCTGGCAGCTGACGTAAATATTACAGAATGTCAGTACTCTTCCCACATCTCAGCTGGTGCCAAAAGCCATGAAAATAAGTGACTAACAGCTCCAGTGCAAAACCTTTGTGCTGGTGCTCTGCCAAGGGAAGGGACCATTGAGGCTGCTTCACAAATACAAACTCTGTAAGGTTTCCTTACTATGTGAATCCAATTAGTTGAAGTGATTTAATTGGGAAAAGGTAAAACACCCTTATAAAAATTTAAAATATTAAAATTTGTTTGATTTCACAGAGGCAGAAGCAGCCTCAGAAAGAAGTCCTAGTCTTACTTTCACTTCAGGTCTCAATCAATGCTGTGTGGATGCAAAACACACAATGGTGAGAGGAGTCATGGGCTGGCCAGATGGTGGGTGGAGGTCCAGGGGCAGCCCACAGGAGAATCACCAGTGCACCCAGGACTGGAGCAGCCACACAGGATGAACCTTAGACCCAGAGTTTTATTCCTCAATCACTCTATCCCATGCTGCCAAGCTGCCACCAAAACTATAAAGTGCTCGCAGTTGCTTCCAGGCACATCCATTTCCAGTAGGGAGGCTGCCCCAAAGCTTCACGGCCAGTCCAAGGCTTGTCTCTGGGCCCTGGCTCAGCCTGTATGGAGCAGAATGCCTCAACATGAACATCTCACGAGCCTCCAGGCTCAGCTGCCTGTCCAGGCTCAGCACTGCGGTGTCAAGCTGCCCCTGGTGTCACTTCCCAGCTGCCTCCCTGAACCTGGAGGTCCCTCAACACCTCAAGCACCTAACCCATCTCCCATCCCAGCTTCCTCACCTTCTGCTGTCAGAAGAGCAGCTCATGGAGTCAAAGGCTTCACAGGCACTTGGTGCCAAACAGACACCCCTACAGCTCTCTCCTGGTGTCTACCCTGATCCTTGTTTCTGCTCCCCATAAGGCTGTGACAGGAGATCAGGAGTCACCCAGAAACAAGCTGAAGAGAGAAAGAGGCTGAAAAATTTTTGTCAATGATCAGGAAGAACAAGGAGGAAAAAAAAAAAAAAAAAAAAAAAAAAAAAAAAAAAAGGAGAAAAGGAAGAACAAGCTGCTGAACTGGGTTTCCTGAGTGCTTGGGTGGAGCACACACACTTGGCACTAGGGCTTAGTGTGTGCCAGGTCTCAGGCACAGCACAGAGAGGCTCAACACAACTCCAGCACCGACACCTTTTTGGCCAAGGAATGATAGTCCTGGGGCATGTCTCCATCACCAGGACAAGGCTGCCTTGCCAAGTGTTGCCACGACATTCAGGCCAAACAGGGCTGGAGGAGGGACCAGGCAACCGAGGCTGAAGGCATCATTGGCCACATTTAAACAATTCTGGCAGGTGCACGTGCAGACTGCTCTAAAAACATGCAGTGCCACAGCCTCCCCAGGGAGCTTCAGCCTTAAAATTAGGAGTGTTCACCGGTAGCCCAGCTGAATCTCCCTTGCTGGCTCTGTTAAGCCCCGTGGGTATGAAGTTTATGTACAGTTTATGTACCTAAATTTGTGCAGATACATCTTGTGTTTTGCCTGGTCTTCACTTCCCTGCACTAATTGGCCTCCACTTTGTCTGAGATCTTCCTCAGAGCTCCCCAGTTTTGTTACAGAAAAAATCTCACAACAGCCTTACTTCAATCACAGAATGGTATGGGTTGGAAGGGACCATAAAGACCATCTCGTTCCAACTCCCCTGCCGTGGGCAGGGACACCTTCCACTAGACCAGGTTGCTCAAAGCCCCATCCAACCTGGCCATGAAATCTACAGGGTTGGGGCATCCACAACATCTCTGGGCAACCTGCTCCACTGTCTCACCTCCTCACAGTAAAGAATTTCTTCCTAATGTCTAATCTAAACCTACCATCTCTATATTTAAAACTGTTTCCCCTTGTGCTACTGCTTTCAAGCTATACAAGCCCTGCTTGCATCCACTATTTCCTTCTGCAGAAGAAGTGGCATGATTTGAGATTGGAATTTGGTTTTTTTTCTTGTTTGGGTTTTTTTTTGTTTGTTTGGTTGGGGGTTTTTTGGTTTAGATGTCTTTCATCTATTTCATTAAATGTTTCATTATACTGCAGAGGTGGTAACTCTTTCATGAACAACGGTCCCGGTTTTTCCATAACACCTATTAAGATTACCTGGTAGCCCAGAAGTCACTCATTTCGCACATCTAAAAAACTCCCACCGGGCAAAATAAACCAATGACTTAACCATCAATGAACTTGTGCATCCCATAAATGCATAGAAGGGCTTTTCCATGCCTACAGCATTGCTGCAAACTTTGGTTCCTGCCATGGAGGCAAATAACGCCCCCAAGTATAATCCAAAGCAGGACTTTTTACAGACAGGTCTCTCATCAGCTGGACTGCTGGTGAGCTGAGGTTTCATGCTGCAGCCAGGCAGCAGGGAGGCAGGAGGATGGCTGGGGCCCTGCCCGGCTGCCCTCGCTCCCCTGCACCAGCACACACGTGGGCAGACGGGAGGAAAGCTGGGCCACGTGAACGCCCGGGATATGGATAAGTGCATTTTCATATTACATCTAATGTAATAAGTCAGTTAAATGCCCCTAGTCCAGAAAGGGCAGCATGTTAATAAATGGTCGTTACCAGCAGCTGACAGTTGGTTAGCATGGATTAATTCTTAATGAAGAAAAAAACTCTTTATGTAATGTAATGCTTCTGGCTGGGGATCAAGGGTTGCAATCATCCACCCACAGCAGACCTTTAAATCCAGCTTTGTTCCTCTGTGGGAAAAATAGACAAAAAAACCCAAACCCTGCTATTTTTTTAAAGGTTATGATTCAGCCAGCGTCACTCAGATTCTAATTCCAGGAGCACTGAGCTTGTTTCCTAAAGAGTACAATATGTTACACCATGGTCTGGTGATGCAGATGTGGCAGAGGGGGTGGTGTGAGGCAGGAGAAGGGCACTGTGCAGACCCTGCACCCCAGGGATGCAGAAGACAGCCTTGTGGGGGTACACAAGGGCTCTCACAGCTGGAGGGACCTCAGCCACAGGGGTTTGGGGCTGTCCAATGGGTGTTTGCATCAAAGGAGTCACCCTGGGAAGGTGCAAGGAGCAGGAATGCAGTACCGGGCTGTGACATGGGCTGTGGAAAGCAGGAGGTCAAAGGCAGCTTAAGCAGCAGGGGTTTTGACCGGGGACTGTGCAGATCTGCCCAGATCCAGGCAGCCAATGCGCACACAAAGACTTTCACCCTCGCAGCCATCAGGAGGCTCCCGAGAGAGCCTTTATTTCCACTGACAAGGAAGCAAGGCATTCCACTGACTCAGTGATTTTCCTCTCCCTCCCTTAACATGTTGCCTGAGATGAGGCCTTAGGTGCTGGCTCCTGGGCTACTCTGCAGGTGTCACCCTTGCAGAGAGAACTTGCAGAGATGCTTGCACCTGTTGCAGCATATGCCACAGCATAGGTCATAGTTGAGACAGCCATGATATAGAGCATCATCATACAATTTCAGAAAGCTTCAACCCATACAGAGTAACACCATACCACATCAGAAGGCTTCAGGCATCTGCCCATACAGAATAACAACACACCACCTCAGAAGGCTGCAAGCATCTGCTCTTCTTGCTCTTTAGCCCAAGCTTTTATATCCCTCATGGTTCATGCATTGCACCTGTGTGCCCTTTGTTCCCTTCAGTGATTGGTTACTACACCTAGGCACTCCATGTCTCATTGCTTTCAATGCTGCTCACCTGCTTCTCACAGCTGTACCCATTGGGGATGAGGCTTGGCTGCAGCCCCACTTCCAATTACCCCAGACCAGGTACCTACATGCACCCACCCCAGCAGAGGGTCTGAGATATTCTGCCAAAGTCGTGGGATCAAAAGCTAAACTCACTGAAAAGCTAAATCCCCTGGAATACCAATAAATAATGTCAGTAATTACTAGTTAAAAAGCAAAATCACAATTGTTTACCCTGTGACCTAGGGATATGGATACAATAAAACTGCTTCACATGCAGGAAGGCAATTTATACTTGTGAGGTCTGTTTTCTTACTATATCTAGTTTTATTCATTATTTGATAAGAATCTTCCTACTAATTTACTGATGATCTGAGGAATTTTACGATAATGTCTTAAAGCAAGAATTATTCCATTTTACTTGAGCATCTTATCTTTTATAGAACACTGACACAAAATAAATGTGCATAAAGCAGGAGAAGGCAAAGGAGACCCATATCTCCTGAGCAGCATGGATGCTCAGAAGGTAAAATGGGATCTCTCAGATCCTGGGGTTTTCTTTCATCTCTTTTCCGTTTCACCTTGCGTTTCTGCAGTGATGCCAAGCTGTGGAAAGCAGATTAAATCTGTAAGAAGTGTGAGAACAAAGGAAGTTCTGTGCAGGCAAAGGACTTCAAACAGGGAGAAAGGCTGGTGGCAGAGATACTGTCATAGGCAGAGACTTCAAAAGAGGCACAGCAGGTGATTGAATTTGCAGTTGATCGGCGTGGCCAGAGCAAGGTACATGTGAGCAAGGCTGAACTCTGCAGATTTCTGTTTAAACAGCTCCTTAGAGTTTTTGCCATTTGTGTACACTCGTGTTAAGGGGACCTGGAAGAGCCCTGTTCTCATGTCTGGGAGCTGATGTTGCCCCTGAGGCCATCTCCCCAGCTCCTGAGGATGGGAGGACAGGGGCACCACCACTGAGGGACTGATTCCAGCGCAACAGCCCGGCCAGCAGCAGCCCCAAACTGCTCTGCAGCTCAAACTACACACTGGGGCGGATGAGAGGGGTGGAAAGAAACACCACGGGAATACATGTCCAGAAGTCCCTAACAACCAAAGGTCTGCCAGCTGGCAGCACCTGGGTGTGCAAAGGAGGCTTCCCGGCAGGCTGCCATGCAAGCAGTGCGGGTTGGATACTAACGTGGGCACAGAAAATGGTCAACAGCCCCTCTCTGAGCCTTTTCCACACACTGTTTTTTACCAATAAAGTCCCTGAGGAGCTTTATGCTTCTCAGCACAAAGCAAAATCCAACTACATTTTACTCATGGACAGCTCTGCACATGCTGTAATGGAAACTTACAGGCCACATTTATAGCCAAGAGAGAATTTCTGACACCAATATGAAGTGAGCAACAAGATAAAAGCATCCAATTATTGACATCAGAGGTGAAACAGACCCATTAGATCATCTTAACCACCTCTCAAAAATGCTGAATGTTTTCTAATACTTTGTCTGGGCTATGAAAGAAGTTACTGTTAAAGGGATGCCAGTCTGAAGATAGTTAATGGCTTTTTTTGGCTCTGGCACACTGGACAATGTCTTTAATGTCAAATGGAGAGATAAGCTCTTCATAAGGAGCTACAGAAACCATGTGCAAAAAGCATGTACAGATTAATAATAACCTCCAGCACTAGAAAAAGACAAAAAAAACCCCAGTCAACCTTTTTCAGAAATCTCAATACAATCTTGAGTTTTGCAATTTTAAAAGAAAGAAGTCTTCACCAACATTTTCTGTCTCGAAACCTGCTGCTTTAGATACATCTGCTCTGTTTTTTTGGGGGGGGGTTTATTTAGTTTCTTTGCCTAGCCTTTTCTCAGAAGCTGGGGAAATTAAGGAAGTCAACAGAAGGAAAAGATTTGAAAAGCTTTCAAAGAAGAAGCTTGAAAAGAAGTATTTTATTGTAGAGGGGAAGTTTTTTGTTTTTTTTTTTTCTGGTATCGGAGAAACAGCATTCTCAGAGCTCAACTCTGGGTGGTAGCATAGGACACCCTGCACTGACCACTGATGACAATCATAGAAAGGGCACGATGTGTTCCCATACATGTTATGCTTTATATGCTCAGCACAAACCTCACACCACAGACTGAATTTCTGGAGAAGATTCCAGATTTTCCTGGGCTGTTTCTGGGCTGACATCAGCACACTGTGCTGCAAAGCCATAAACTTGCTACTACCCATGCTAATAGTCTGCTTTTTGGGTCCTTGCCCAGAGCATCTCAAACCACTATCTCCCCTTTTATTAGCTCTGGATTTCTCTCTGAAAAAATGGCATTATTTTCCTTTAAACATAAACCATTCAAATGTTATTAGTATCAAACCTCTGACAGCAAATTCACTGTTGCCAGAGACGGAGTGGGAAGGATTTAGCCTAAGAAATCAGAGCCCATTTTCTGGTGCCTGAGAGTTCAATGAAGGAAAGAAAAACTGCCATTTAAACCAAAGCCATTAATGCTAGGCAGCTTGCCAAAGCTAGAGAGTGATACCTTTTGAAGAGAGAGTGAGGAAGGAGGGAGAGATTTTTGGGGTTTTTTGCATCTTTGGGTGAGTTTTACCACTCATGGGAACTGCTCAGCTGGCTCTCCTGAAGCCTCCAGTTCCCACACATTGGAGCGAGTGTGGACTACGGCAATCTGGATTTTATTTCACGCTTCCCCCACCCTGAGCATCCTTTTCCAGTCCTCTGCCTAGCCCCAGAGGCTATCAGGAAGATATAATTTCCTCCCAGATACAAGGGCACATCAGTTTATAGTCTCTTTCACGCTTTCAGGGTAAACTCCCTGATATACCAAACTGCATGACAGAGACCTTCCCGCTGACCCACCCTGGCCCCGGGGCTTCACAGTGTGGTCATTCCTGGGAGGCTCCCATCTGCGGGGATGTGATCAGGCAGCTCGGAGCTGTGGAACTGCTTGTGGCCAGCAGGTGGAAGCCTGCCTGCACTGATGCTTGCCTGCCTGCACCGATGCTGCCTGCCTGCACTGCTGCTGCCCGCTTTTGTGCTGCTGCCTGCCTGGGTGGCTGCCTGCACCTCTCAGCACCACAGCCTCAGCCACTGCCTGCCTGACCGGCACCTTGTCCCCACTGCTTCCCATGTCCCTGCCAGTCCCACCACTCACGTTATGCTCCAAGAGGCAGAGAGCTAGCCTTGGTTGGTGTCACTTCCTAACCTGCAGTGTTTGGGGCTCTGGCAAAGGAAAAATACCCAGTTGGTATTCCAGATGGAAAAGCACAGGAAAAAATAGAGCGAATGGCAGCAAAATTCCCTCCTTTCTTTTCCTTAACCTCCATGCCTCTGTACTCCAATGGAAAGAAAAATTGCAGGTGATTCTGTTCCCCCGACTGCCTTTCCAGGACTTGATCTCTCTGTGCAGTACTGGCTGTAAGGTCCACCCCATCCTGCCTCATCCCCAAGGTCAGCCCCCAGGTGAGACACAAGCAAATGGCGCTGGTGGCAGGAATGGGGCAGTTCTGATGTGGACACAAGTCCTGGAGACAGGCAGCTGCTCAGGGCTGTGCTGTCCTGCCGCTGCTGCAGGGTGCTCGCTTCTGCTTGCTCTGGCTAGGATGTGCTGTGGAATGAAAGTAAGAGGTTGAACTACAAAGGGAATGTGCTGGCTATGAGAGACTAAAGAGGATAAACGTGTGGAAAAAGAAATATGTGCAGAAATCAGTGATGTGAGAAACCAAAGTGGTCATAGCAAAAGCTGTATTAATTATGTTTGTGTTTTTGACAAGGCTTTCCTCTTCTATGGTCTATCTAATACTTTTTAAAGTCTGCCATCTGCTAGTGTGCTTGCAGCAAAGTGTACATCCAGTTTCCTCTATTTTATCTGGAAATAAAACCATGTAGGGTAAAGACTGCCTCTTCCATCTATTCCACCTCAGTGAGCTGCTGAGACCTTTCTGATAGATCTTTTGTGCCTCAGTCTCCTTGTGCTGTGCCTTGTGCTTGCTCATATACTTCAGTGATTCTTTTCAATGGCCTCCACACATGATGGCTTTAGTGGTACATGCATGGATTCATATAATTGGCATTGACCTGGTTTGGAAGGGGGAAAGAAGAAACCACGGTGAAATTATGTGGAAAAGGTTAAAAAATAAAAGGGCCAGCTTTTTCTGTAGGACAGCTCACCTAACATGGTACAAGCCCAATGCTGCACACCTTCATTTTCAACATCTGGCACTCTGTTTTTCCTATGCTACTTCTGCTTCACAGCAGGTCAAGGCATCTCTGACCCTGCTGAGTTAGCTTGTCCATCAGTGACTTGGATGGAGGTGAAGATGCCTTCTCAGCAAGTTCGCTGATCACACAAAGCTGGAGGAGTGGCTGAAACCCCAAAGGGCTGTGCAGCCCTTCAGAAGGACCTCAGCAATTTAGAGGCATGAGCAGAGAGGAATCTTCTGAAATTCATCAAAGGTAAATGCAGGGTCCTGCACCTAGGGAAGGACAACTCTGAGCACAGGTACAGGCTGATCTGGCTGATCTGCATGCTGTGAGGGGTAGACCCATTCTCAGTGGTGCTCAGCAGAAGGCAAGTGGCAAGAGTGACAAGCTGCAGCAAGATACAAGGAGAAAGCTGTTTAGTGAGGCTGTGGAAACTTCACCCTTGGAGGTATGAAAAATTCAACTGTACATTTCATTCTTCTCAGGGTCCTGAGAAGCCTGGTCTAATTGGATCTCTCAGGCTGAAGACCAGTAACTTCTTAGCAGACTGTACAGGAAAATAGGCCTGTTCACTAGTGTATGGTCATCAGAAAAGAAACACTAACATCAGGACTTCCTCTTAAGGCTCAGTTCATACTGAACAATAAATACTAAATTCAAATATTCTTGCAAACCAAAAAGAAAAATTAAACCCACGACGTGGGATAAATACATCATCTCCAGACAGTGGTTGTGTTAATAATACGTCTGCATCCCAGACAATTTCTTGCTATAGCAAGAAACCAGAAACCAAGGCTTATGGTTTCACATCCAATGAATAAAAATTGCTTTACGACTTTGATGTGAAAAGAACCTATCAAAACTTTCAATTACATCTCGAGAGATTAATGATAATTAGTGCTGCAAAAGGAAGATCAAAATTATTTCAATAAAAGATTTTAAACTTTATGAAGACCAAAATGAATACAAGCTCTATTCCAAACACAAATCTATTAGGCCACTAAGACTTGACAAAAAATAGTTGTTACTGACCATGCAGCCTGAGAAATGGCAGGATTAAAAGTCATGAACTCCCTCATTCTGCAGAGGGATAAGCAGGATGCTCTGACACTAAAGAATCTTTACATACTAAGCTTGGTCATTTGCCAGTGGCAGTGATTTCCATGCTATGCAATCATTTGTTGATTCCTGTACACTTGTAGTCAGTGTCTGCAGAACAAGGCCTCTTAATAGTATTTTATTTCCGTTAAATATTGCAATCAGACTAATGGTCTACTAATTATAGTCTCGTCTCTCCCCATATTACACCATATGGTAACTGCAGACAAGAGGCAGAAGTTAATCTGGGAAACACAAAGCACTTCACTGTATTCAGCTCACTGTTTCTATAAAGACACTGACAACAGCAATAAGACAAATTCAGCAAATCAGTATTTTGCTAAATTGAGATCCTGGGAGACAATAAAAAAGTCAATTGTTTCAATTATAATAAAATTTTAAAAACATGTGCAAATACTAGATGTATCCTGTACTAATTTTTTTTTTTTGACAGGGAATTCACTGGTTGAGAAAATGGTCTAAAATAACTCCAGTTCATCTCTGTAAATATGGAGGACAGAGCAACTGAGCACTGGTGGAGTAATGCTTCTGGGTAACAGCTTAAAGGGAGACACTGTGAGAAATGTCTGCTGAGGCATTTCTGTTTCATCACAGATGTGAAGACCTGGAAGGACTGCAGGAGTCTGAGACCCAGAGGCAGTGAACAGCACCAGCCATGCTGATGAAGCTGTGTCAGGCAGGTTTATTTGTGAGAACCACCTAGCAGCTTTTAGAGATTGCTGCTGAAGCCGGAATTTCATGTGACAGAATTGTGGCTCTTGTTTGTTTTTCTCTTCCTGGTGTGTTTCAATGGAGCTCATAATACCTGTTCAGTTTGGTTTTTACTGCTGCTTTGAGGCATCATTGTTACAGTGATGAAGATCAGCAGCAGAAGAAAAGAACCCAACCAGTAATTTTCCAAATGACCATGTATAATTCACAGAGTTTCAGTATTTCCAAATGTCAGCTAATATTTTTTCCACACAGAAATTCAAGAAATATTGTTCTTAGGGTTGCCCCAATCTGCAGTCATGATCCAATGTAAGTGCAAAACTGAAATACCACTGAATTGACAGAGCTGGACATTCTGCAGCATATTCACAGAGGAAAACAAAAGCTACTGGATTTCTTTGTGCCAAAATTAAAAGGTTGCAGTGACTCCAGTGAGGGGAAATACGTAGGAAGCCATTGGGATGGGTTGCCCATGGGCATTCCACATACAAGACTCTGTCAGAATGAAACAAGACCAGAAAGGTGAGACCTGCTGACATCAATCACATCATTGACTCTGCAGCCACGAATGAACTGTGTGAGTCCTGTGTGCAATGGCCAGACACATTTTGGGACTGGCAGGTGGCTCCACCACAGGGACACCCATGAAAGGGGGTGACTCCAAGAAGGAGCTAAAAGACAACCAATGTGTGCCTGAGATTATGTCTATCGAGGCAGAATGTTTGACTCTTTTGTCTTTATTTTAAAAAATACAAACTGTTATAGCCTATTATTTGTTTAGGAAACTGTTTTTTGGCCAATCATTTTGTAAAACTTAACTGTTACAACATCCTGCCCTCTGAAGTTACTTCACTGCCAAATTCAGCAAAGGTTGTCACATCCAAACATATTTGAGTTTCAAAAGCACTATTCAATTTTATCACTTATCTGGTGCCAATAGTTGATGGTTCTCAGCCTGGCTCACTGAATATTTGATCATCTAATCATCTCTTTGTTATGGCCCTAGTAGTGGACTTCTTCAGATTCATCCCTGTCCAAGAACTAGTCCAAATCCTTCAGAAAATCGTATTATCTTCAGTCAATAAATACATGCATAGTGAAACAAACTTAATTACTATTGTAAAAAAAAAAATCTATTTCAAATTTTTGTTTTGTGGTCTTCCAGGCACTGGATCTTGTAACAAAATCAATAAAGCCATTTTAATAAATCTTTAGCTCGATAGATAGAGGAGAACTCACTTTCAAGACTGGCCCAGTTTGCATCAACAGATAAAGAGGAAATACAACCTTCATGCTTCATACTCTTAAATATTCCTTTTTTAAGCACAAAAACTGGCAAATTTTGTCCATTCTTTTTTTTTGTAAACTCTCCATTGGTGTCCAGATTTTCTCCTCCTTGTCCTAAAATTGTAAGCCACATTCTTGACTGTTAGATACAGTCTAGTATCTACAAAGAGGACAGTTTTGTAGTACTGTGGTCAAATGACACTAGTAGTTTCTGGGCCTTCCCCTATGATATTCCATTTACTCCTTGTCAGTGATCTTTCTGTTTTTCTGGTCTGCTTCATGCCATTGCATGCTTATTCAGGATGCAGTCTGTGTTTTATTCCTGCTTTTTGTCAAGAACAGCATAGGATAAAGAACCAGCCTCTTTGGGGAGATAATTGCATTACCTGATGAATATTTGTGCTTTGCAGTCATATTCAAGATGGGGGAGTTTATCCAGTTTTAAAATATTTTAATATTTTCCTTATTTTATCTTGGTACTGTATTGTAGCAGTTCCTTAATAAAAATGCCACATCGTGCATTTTTAAATGCCTTACAGAAGCACATCACATAGCTCCATTTCCTCTGGCAAACATTTTAAATTAATCAAAAAAGGATTAACTTGGAAAGATCTATTTTTCTTTAAAGCCATGCTAATTGACATTAATCAAATTACTCACTAACTCTTCATTTATTGAGTGCCATATCAGCCTTTCCAATATTTTGTCAGGCTGAGGGCTGTAATTAGTCCAGTTGTTCCTTTAATCCCCTCTGAATATTGGCAGAACAACCCTCTTATTAAGCACTACTGCCTTCGCTGAATTGCTATTGACAGTTCTGTAGATGTTACTCATGCCCGTGTCAGCTTTTGCCTTGAGATGGCCCTGCTGGAATCTCAGTGTTTGTGTGTAAGGATTTCAGACTCATCACCTTTCTTTTTTCTTCCATTTTGTTGCTGTTTTTCGAAAAACATTTGGAACAATTTCTTGGTCGATAGGCAGAGGCCCTTAGCATATTGCTGATGAAATTCCCTATGGGGTGTGCAGATGAACTGTGAGAACAGTGGAGGAAACTGGGAAACCCTTTTTAAGCTAGGGTTGTATTGTAAGAAATGTACTTATTGCAAAAAAAGCAGAGTGGCATGGGCTGGATAGAGGGACTAAGGACCAGAATCTAGTAGCTGGAGAGAAATTAATCCCTGTCTACAATGTCCAGGGTATAACTTTGATCCAGTCTGAATGCTTCCAAATCTTTAACTCTGGATCTTCCAACAGAACTCCCTTTAAGGGAACAGTCCCTCCTAGTAAGTGAGTGTTGTGTGCTGGGGAGCATCAAGGGAATCCTTGGCATCCGTAGTATCCCAAATCTGCCTCCCCTACTATATCTGCTAGTAGCAGACAAAAATCCTTTGCACCAGGCTGCGCTGGCGCATATGCACTTTCAATATTTTAATTCAACCCCATTAAACTGCTAACAGCAAAGCACGCTTCTAAAGGTGTCTTTTTATCTCTCATTTATCTTTTACTCTTTATTTTTGTATCTTTTCTTCAGTTTTAGTAGCAGAACCTCCAGGCAAAAGGTCAGGTGCCCCACGGCCAAGTACCCACAAAGCCGCCTAATCCAGCTAAGGCAGCTCCGGGGAATTGCAGGAGGGGCTGAAACAAAAGGACAAAGCTCAGCACGCAATGCACATAATCTCTCAGACAGAGTGCAGGGCCATGGAGAGGCACTTGCAAACTCAAATATGCCTCCACGGGCACAGAGACACATCATGTGGGGAGCAAAGACACATTTGGTGGAGAAAGACATCCCTGAGGGAAGGTTCTAGTGAAAGGAGAGTGGTATTAAAGATGCGCCTCGTTGGGGTTTTGAGGCGTTGCTATTCATTTTGGCAGTGAGGAGCAGCAGCTCAGTGCATTAGTCCCCAAGCAGTGCAATTCACTCAGGCACATTGTTTGCTGTAGCCATTCAGGTTTCCGCTCAGGGCGGGCTTGGCCTATTTCCCTTTTCTTTCATGCAGTGCACAATCCATTTAGGGATTTATAGCGGCTTAGAGGCCCATGTACACTGCCTTGTCTCTATCTGATTTTTATTCTGTGATAAGAAGGCTTGGGGTCAAAGGTTCATTGGCACTTGCTCCTCCTTGCCATTCAAGTTGCACGGAAATCTGATTATTCATTAGTGTTTATGATTTCTTAAGGTCCACCAATGTCCTCACCACTGCTTGGAGAAGTTCCAGGGTTTGGCATAAAAAGCACGTGAATCTGCTCTGATGTGATGTTATAAGCAAGGGGTGCAAGAGACACTGAAGAGGAGCAGGGGCATGAAAACAAATGTGATAACAAAGTGCAAAGGCTATTTCTGGTGAATACCTTGGCCAGCATAAAGTGACGTGATTCCCATCCTGGTGCACACAATGCCAGATCATATCATGATCTTTAACACTGAAAACTAAAATCTTCCTGTTTGGACATTTTCTCTGCCCTACTCTGGCCAGTAGCTCCTGACCTCTGCTCTCCACAATCACAGCACATCTAGCTACAGCCTGGAAAAGGATGTATTTGCCTCTTGTACCTGCAGAAGAAATACTGTCTTCTCTCCCTTTCTGTGTGGGCTTCTTTAGTTTTAACCATTCCAGGGTAAATACGCATCTTTACTCTCATCCTCTAAACTTCCTGGGGAGCTTGATTTCGAATTATACAAACAGCAGAGCTACAAGAGCTAAGAATGCTGGGAACAGCCACCAACTCTGCTGAAATGCCACTTATCCCTGGGTTGATCAAATTCTATTCCTCATCTGTACTGACATCCTCCTTGGATATGGTCCTGTAACCCAACAAATGTGAGGGATCCAGCGGCATATTTCACCTTACACGAAGTGAGCATGGATGTCCTGTGAATGTCCCAGAGAATGGAAGTATTCTTCTTAAAAAGAACACAAGTAATGGATGCAGAAACCCCACTAACTTCATATTAAGCCAGATTTTCAAAGTGTCTGACAACACCCACGATAGAAAACGCTGAAGAAGTAAAAAGCTATCCTCTGACCATTGTGTCCTGGAGCACAGAATACCACTTCTGAAAGAAACAGAGCTGCAGAGGAAAAATAACTTTCCAGAAGTCAAGCAGCACCCGATCTGTTACACAGGAACTCTTGTGCTCCTCCAGCTCCCGCCAACGCAAACGTAAATCACAACAGACATACAATGACACAGTTGTTCATGCTTGCATCAATAGCTTTTAAAGGCAGACACCTGCTGGGAAAAGGTTAGAACAGCTAAATGCTCTTTTATGTGTGTGTGGTATAGCTTGATTACACCTCCAAGAGTATTTACATGGAGTGTGCTGTGTATTGCTGCACTTTTTGAAGCTTGGGGTAGTTAGTTAAACAAGAGAAGGCTGGGTTGTGATTTGACTGGAATTACTGTTGTGTCAGACACTTTCACTGAAAGTACTCCTGGAATCCTGTGGTGTCTGGTGGCTCATGTGACTGTTCTGCAGACTGGATTTCTGCTCACAAGTTCAGCATCTCAGTTGACTCAAAGGCAAAAAAATATGTCTCAATTTATTCTTCTGACTATGTTCTCATTTTGGAGATGGATAGATTATAAATAGAACTGGATAAATAGTTTACTCTTCTGAGACCAAGTGGGAAAAGTGTGTATTTAACAAATTATAATAATTTGGTTGCGCCAAATCGAACAAAAATGTTTGGGGTTTTTTTTTTGGGTTTTTTTTTTTTTTGACATTTCTTATCATGCTTTATGGATGAAAATCCAGGAAATCCAGGATTAAAGTCATGAACAGTCAGGGGAAACCTGCATTTCTATGCCTCAGTAACTTAAGTAAAAGCCCAAGACCCTGTTGAGCTCCTCTGAGGAACATAGTGATCAAAGTGATAAAATCCTCGAGCCAGGAAAGCATCACCAGCTGGGAGGAGCTGAGCAGGCACTGAGCTGAGCAGGAGCTAGGGGTGGCACTCCTGAGGGGAGATGAAGCTGCTGTAAGTGAGGGCAGCTGCTGCAGACTGCCCTCCAACAAAACTTCAAACCTTATTCATTGCTACTTACTTAAGATCTCTGATTTCTTTTACCTTTCCTGTTCAGGATCACTTGTTTCATCTGTCTGAGATGCTTTTATATTTTTGTTGAGGATTATCAATTGCATTCAGCTCCTGCTCTAACCCAAGTAAGCCAGGTGTCTGGCTTCAAGCACAAAAGCATTCCAGGAAAGATGGTTTCTTTATTTTTCTTTCTATAAAAAGAAAATAGCTGGCCTTTCCTTCTGCAAAACTCAGCATTGACTTCATGGCTACAGTCCATCCCCACTTCTTCATCTATTCTTGGATCAGCTGCTCTCTGGCTTTGAGGGATTTGATGCAATCATTTCACATTCAAATGGTTGTCTCTTATCCATAGAACTGGTGTTAAAGTTAGGGAAGTCAACAGTATTGTGGCTTTTCCATCTTAAAATTTGCTCTGAGATCTGGTAAACATCAGATGTAAGTGAAAGTTAATACTTGTGTTGTTCTAGTCGGGTATCTGGAAAGCAGAGTGTATGTATGTATAAATTTTATATTTTTGAACACTCATTTGATGGGTCAACAAGAAAAAAAATGCCAAGGGATTACCAAATCAAATAAAACTAAATAATATATCAAAATGCAAATATTTTGACACATATCTCCAGGATATTCCCGCCGAATCTAACAGCTGATAAGGTAAATAGTAAAGTCACTTGAGGAGATTGCACTCAACTCACAGCTATCCCACAAAATGCAGAAACAGATGAACTTGTTAAAAATATGTTCACTGCAAATTATTCATTTTTTTCATATTTGGTGTCCAGAGGGTTTTATCTACTGAATGAAAATAGTGCTATATCTTTAATCTCTAGACATTCTCGTGGAGAAAGCAGGCAAAATTAGTTGTCCATCTGCTCAAGATCAATATTAAGCAAAACTGGAGAACAAACTTTTTGAAAGTTCTTTCATTCAACTTTTCTGTTTTATTTTTCATATACAAGCAACCTGGCCATCTCTCTTCTTGTTCCTGGATGTTTGAATTTTTACTTTTTTTCTAATTTCGATATGGAAACTTTCCATTATTCTTCCTCTGGGAAAACCAGAAAGAAATAGTGCTGGAGGTGATCTTGGGAAGTAATGTAGTCTAACCTTTGGTTAGACAAGATCTGCTATACCTGTCTTAATTATTTCTAATGATGGCAATTGGAAACTCTTTCCATGCAATCTGCTGCAATGCTTCCCTGTCCCTAATGTTAGAAAATATTCCTGGTATCTAATCTAGTATCTACCCTAATTTTTCCCTCATTTTTCCCTTACTAATCTCTCAGTTACCTTTCTGTTCTGAACCTCATGGCCATTTGGAGCAGAGTATTTTCCTGGTTTAAGTGACTTGACACACCTGGAGGCACACACTGTGTCCTTCCTACCCTTCCCAGACCTCCCTTTGGGTTACCATCCAGGTGGTTTGGAGATTCCTTGCAAAAGGAAGGTCATTTGCAAAACGTGCTACACCTTGCAGGCTAGGAGCCGAGTCATGGATGGCTGCCCTCGAGGTGCAGCAAAACAAACTGAGCTAAAGCTTGCAAATGTTTTGCATCAGTCCTACAGACATTTCAGCAAGACCATGCTTCTCTGTCTTGCTCATGGGAGTGCTGTGTGAGATGGTGTTGAAAGCTCATCGACATCTCCTGCTTCTCCCCCAGCTCTGAAGCCTGCTGGCCTGTCAGGGAAAAGTTTCTTCTACATGTTTATTCTCCAGGAGCCCACGTCTATTCTTCATCTAGTCATTTTCTTTAAGGAATTTAGAAGTTGTCTGATTATTTGTTCCAGGATTTTTCTATGAATTGCTCATATTTGAACTTTTCTATGAACAACAATCCAAAAAAGGGAAATTGAACACATTTTTTCACCTTCTTGATATATTCCTTTGGCAAATTCCCTCTGTTAGTGAGAGAATAATTCTTTCCCTCCTCTCATGTGTACCAAGGCACCTCCAGCTGTTTTAGGGCAGCTAAGTGAATTCATAGCTATCCATTGCTTGTCAATCCCCATTGCTCCTCTGGTGCGTAAGAAAGGGACTGGTATTTTTAAAATATGTATAAATAAAAAATACATTTACATAGGTTATTGAGACTTGAGAAGAGTGTATCTAACATCCCCACAGGTGAAAATAATGGTTATTAAGGTGCTTTTTATTATCCTTGAGAAGAATACATGAATCAATGTAAATGGAATGCAGGTAATTTCCAAAGTTAAATAGGTACAACTTCTTTGAACAGTAGCATTGATCAATCATCACAATAAACTGCTGGTGACTGATTGCCTATCTCTTGAAGCCTGTGTGAATTTGTGTAGAAAATGTTTTATCCCCACAAATCATGAAGTTGAATCTTTGTTGGTTGAATGAAATGTTAGTGCCTTTCAGTGTGTCATTCCCATGGGTCCCAAGGCAGTGTAAATGCTCACCAAAGTCAGTAAAGCCACAGCAGCTTAGGCCAGGTAGAGATCTGCTCCCCAGGGTTTGTAGAAAGAGGTGGGTGACCTGACAAACTGCTCTGAAATAGAAATCCATGGGTAACAGGCAAAGGAAGAAGAGCCTTGTCAGCAAAGGGGTGGGACAAGGCTGGTGGTGTCAGCAGGACACAGGTGAGGTCTCCATGAGAAGGCACAAGCAGGAACCAGAGCTGTGAGGCCCTGGGAGGAGGCACAGAGGAGAAGGAGGCTAAACACAGGGCTGTGGGTTGTGCAGGGAGGGTGTGAGCTCCAAACTGATGGCAGTGTGGCTGGCTTGACCAGTCCTATTTCTGCCCCCACCGTTTTATTTTCTTTACCACAAATGTGGGTCTTGCCAACCACAAGACATGACACACCAGGCCCCCAAGTTCTCCTGCAGTTCTGGTGGGTGTTTGCTGCTTGTTTTCAGCAGGATGTCTCCAAACATCCTTGTGCAGAGGGCAGAGCCATCTCCCCAGTTCTGTCCTTCCCTGTTCCTCTGAGCCCTGGATACTTTCCAGATATGGTGCTCAGCAGACCACAAGTCGTGGAAGCACCGATCACTCTGGCCACATCATCACTGGATACTAAAGTAATGTAGAAGAACACACAGGATCAAATGCTGCTTGTAGAGCTAACTAATTTTTTTTTTCTGTAAACTGATATGTTTATTAATACTTTTCAATTTATTGCAGAGCTTGTAACAAACATTACTGCTACACAGATAAGTTTGGTGATTAAAGAATTACCAATGACAGCTACCTGACCAAATGCACTACTTCACTTAACAAGGCAGAAATATATATATATGTGCCACAGGTATTTGAACAGGGTTCAATTTAAACCAATTAATAAAATAGCCTGTTTGGACTAAAAATAATTGTTGTCTGAGAATACGTGAATTCAACACTGCTAGAAAATCCCTGCCATCTGACGTAGAAGGATTTATAGGTTTAGTGGAAATTGCTTTCCCCACTGTCCAGATTAAATACTGCAGGATGATTTTTTGTATGAGTAAACATCCTTCCAATAACGATCAGACCGATAATGTCATAAAAAGAGAAACAGGATCTACATTTAGGTTTTCTTTTTCTTGTATGGACTATTTCTGGATACAGGACCTTCAGGTAACATGTTGACTGTCCATAAAATGCATTTTAGCATCTTCCTCCTGCTGTGGGGATGGATTTTATCCACTGAATGCAGAACCCACCGACAAGGAAAAGAAATACATGAGGTATACAAAAAAGGCAGGTGAGTCTCATGTTTTTATATTCTAGTAGCTACAGTTTGGATAAATATGATGTTTTGTGTGATGATAAAATGACTAACAGATAATTTGAGCTTACATTTGCAGACTGTGTTCTCTCAGGCAAAAATATTTTCTGTTGTTTCTTTTGCCAATGAGTAAGTTTTAATACATTTTCTAATCACTGCTTCTTTCAAAAAATAGGTTTCTGAAGTGTGTCAAAGTTTCAAAGGGTACAAAAAAGGAGGTATTTTATTTATGGTAGTTAAAATATGATAGAATATGTACATGAAAATGAAGATGAAATTTAGGTCTATGAGAATTGTTGCATTCATTGAAGATTAGATGGACTTGCAATCTCAGATGAAAACATTCAGAATTTGGTTTTTTGTTCCCATGTAATTTGTTTCGTAGACATTTTAAAAGGAAAAAATAAAGTCTCTCAGCAAGGCAATGGTCTGTTATCAGAAGAAACAGAAAGATCATTCAGTATATTGTATGAATATGCTAAAGTTAGTTTGAATATTGTCTATTCTTTGTCTCTCTATCTCTCTCTTAGAAAAAGACTATGCGATATTTTGCTCTTACTATCTTGTAGACAGCCATTTTAGGAGGATTTGATTTGAGGAAGGGTTTTTTTTGAGTTCTGATTATCTATATTCTATTTGGGAAATATTTGGAACTTCGTGTGAGGATTTTTCTGCTCAGTCACAAAACAGCTTACACCTGGAGGAAAAATACTTTTTTTTAATGTAAGAATATACCTGACATATTTAATTTTGTTTAGATGCTATGTATTTCTACTTGTGACAGACTGAACCTGTGTTGTCTCTGCTTTACCATAGTGCTGTTCTGTAAAGACTCCGTATCATCATCAGTATTGTAAAGTGTACAGGGATGGAAATGTAGGAATGTCACAGTCCTGAGGAATTCCAACCACTCCTATTAGCCTTCAGAAAAAACAGCTAAAAGGTGGAAGGGATGGAAAGTGCTGTGCCTTTTTATTTTCCTACAGCCCCTTGTAGCAGGTGAGGGATACCTTATAAAGCAACTGCAGTGTCCTGGTTGGTACTTGGGCATCCATGAACCATTTTATACATGGGAAGTGGCTGTAGCAGTGACAGCACCTCCATGGAGGTATAACTGGCAAAATGGATGCAGTGCTCTCTTCATGACCAGCCCCCAGGGGATGCATTACCAGAGGCAGTATGAGTACAAGACAGGCACAAAATCTCTTTTTTTGTTGGGGCTTCATGACAGTGATGGCAGAAGTGATGTGTTGGCCATAGCAAATTAAAGGAGTGGGAAGCAAGGTACCACCGTGCGAGCTGGGAAGCATCCAGATGAGAGGAATGTGCACACACAGCCATTTTCTTGTTTATCTTCGTTAGGGAAAGCTCTACACTGCACTAAATGCTTAGCAGTGTCAGTGCAATGAAGTGACAATATAACAAATCAAAGCAGAAAAGTGTGAAAAATGGAAAAGAAATACCTATTCAGTAAATGCAGGAGCTGCCTCTTCATCTATACTTTGCATATAAGGTGTAATTGTTCCAGGGTAAGCCCATCAGAAAGTCCTGAGGTGGTGTGGCTCTGGAGAATTGGCTCCACTGCCCTCCCAGCACGCCCACGCTGGCCTGGGAGGTCATTTCTGGCCTATTTTTTCCTTCAGTAGGGCACAATGATGTTGAGGAGAGCTGATGAGGAGAGAAGAACAAAGCTGGCCTGTGGCTGTAGGGTTCTCCATCAGCAGCATGGTGCCCTGTACAGTGCCCACTTTGCCCTCTGATGGGACAGCCTGTGAGACACCCATGTAAGGTAAAAAAAGATTATTATGACCATCCACAGGATGACCATAGGACCTCAGGATTTCCTCCTAAGCACAAACAACAAACCCTTCTGTACCAAACCCCTAACCTTCAATGTCAAATTCAGTAGAGGATTGCAAGTATTTTTTAACTCTGGCTTCCATCCGTTTGGCCCTGTTCTATGCTATCTTGTCTCCTCTCCATCGAGGTATTTGCAGGTGGACCAAGCCTCTATTCATCTCTGCTTATATAGATGTAGGAGATAAAGCTTCCTGCATTTCTCAGTGTGGAATGTTTCCCAAGCTCTGACCCTTCCATTCGCTTGTTTTTCTCTGTCTCTTCACCGCTTTTTCAGGATTGACATCAGGACTAGGTGCAGTATTTCTTCATGTCTCCAGCAGGTGCTGTATGCAGAGGTAATCCCCCTGAGCTCCTGGGACTGCAGTCAGGATCTCCCAGTGGGTGATCATGCCTGTCCAACACTACCAGGTATCTGTGTATGGCAGAATACCTCATCTCAGAGATCCAGCCAAGCCTCTTTGCTCTCATGGAGTGGTCTCTTATATGTTAAGATGCTGGTTATATAAAACAGTTTTGAAGTAGGCATGGTTCCTTAGCACTTCAATCAAAGTACATGCCTTTTTCCATCACAGAGTTAGATCCTGGATTCAAAACAGAGTGACGGAGGATGCTATATTACATCAGAAAATCTTGCAGAGAACATTGCTCCTGAACAGTTTGGATTTGCCTCTGTTTCCCCCTCCCTTCAACACCCGGCTCTGAACAGCCTTTATGCAGAAGGAGAAGTTAGAGTAATTGACCTCTTTACTCCTCTTCAAACACTCTTATCTCTTGCTCCATAAGACTTGTAGTAAGGACCAGGATGGAAATCCATCCCTTCACTGTAGCCTTTTCCTTCTGAAAAAAGACACAGGCCTCGGTGGATATTGATGGGATAATCTATTTGACATGGAAAAGGCAGTCTTCACACCATCACAGGATGCTCAGGATGGCTTGATTTGCACCCATGACCTCCCTAACCCCCGGAACCTCTACAGAACAACAAGATCATCCTCTTGCCTTAGTGCCAGGGCTCAGCGCCAGCCACCAGTGTTGGCACACAGCAGAGGCACCTGCTGTAAAGACCTGCCACATTGGGTGGGATGCCAGCATCCTGCTGTCCCTGACAGACGCGTCCAGGTCTGCTCCTGATGGTGCAGCTGATGGAGGAATACAGCCTTTTAGCTTGTTTCTTTGGATGGCGTGTCAATTTCTTCCAAGGAGACTCACTTGCGCTGAACTCTGCTTTCAAATTAAAGCTCACTGTCAGATCTGCAGTTTTCAGCTCTGGGGCTTGTCTTTTCACCTGCCAGTTCCAGCTGAGCTCACATCCACAGCCTTCACATTCTAGAGATATGGCGAATGGAGTATATGGGGAGCTGCAGGGTCAGACACTTTCTCTGTCACAATTTTTGTCACTGCAGGTACCCCATTCTAGCATGAGACACAAGAGCTGTAAAGAAGAGTGAACAGACAGGCAAGGTTTTGCCCATGACAGTTCGTGCATGCACCACAGTCACGAGGACTGGGTGTGCATGACAGGAATTTTGAAAAAGGTCCCAAATAATTCCTTAAATAAAGCTGCTGAGGCTTAAGGACATAGTGTGACAAGAAAATGGCAAATCAGTCTAGGTCAAAGTATACAGACAGTCACAGTGAAAGCAACATAGTATATAGCTTTATTGCATGAGACTTACTACAGAGCCTTCAAATATTGTAATTCACTGTAAAAATGTCTGTGTGCCAGTCAAAGACTCAACTACTTATTTTTGCTAATCTCCAGGACAAATCACCTCAAAGGAATTTCACTTCAAAGAGCAGCAATATAAAAATAAAAGCTTTCTCACCTTGCAGACCTGTTCACAGTTTGCAGTCAGCTGTGTGCAAAACCTGCAGGGACTGCAAGGCTTCTTATGCCTGTTAGGTTCAGAGTGCCAAAACTCCTACAGAAAGGAGCTGAGTTCCGGAGCACTGGCAAGAGAGCTGCCTGCTGTTTTCCCAACTGCTCAGGCTCTTGGAAAGCCACCAGGCTTCGGGGGGGAGGTCACCAGAATGATGCAAAGGCTCACTAAAAGTCACAACATCATTGTGCCAACAAAAGGGCCAAAGCCTGTGCTGCTAATTAGACTTGCAGAATCTACTAGAGAGGATGAGCGATAGGAAAAGAACTGTCCTGGAGCTGAGCCATGTTGTTCTGCCAGAGCTAACTGCTGGGGGGAAAAAAGAAATCTCTTTTAACACTAAAATCTCCCTGGACAGCATTAAAAACACCTTTCAGACAAACAGCTCTCAATAGAAGAGATTTCACTGTAAAATATCTAGAGATCATCTTTGTTTGACTTTACCTAAGGGACTCACTTCATGTTGTTAGTCATGTCCCTACCATTCCACAACCAATAATTTGCCTCACTCTTATCCCCAAATAGTAACCCATTTGCATAAACAAATCTTGTTAATGCAAGCTGTCTTTAGATCAGACTTCTGGAGTGCATGGTAAGATTGTAAAACGCCTGTTGAAGGCATTGTCACACTGTCAGTGGTGAGCCAGATCCAGTGAGCCCGCAGCTCCCAAGGCATTGCTTCCCAGGGTCAGTTTGGGCTGTGTCTGGATACTGTTTGCTCCAGCAGTGCTGGGCCTCAGGAGAGCAAGAGGCCAGTGTGGACTTCAGGCCAGTGCAAGGGGTATCTCTCCATCTCCCCAGTTAGTTACTTGCCTTTCCCTTCCCTCCTTTTTTTCTTCATGTCCTTCACTCCTTTTCTTTCCTTCATTCAAGGTTTCTCCTCTTCTTCAAGAAGCTGTTTCTCTCTTTTTTTTTTTTTTGTCCCTTTCTCTGCCCCCTGTTTCACCTCATTTTTTTTCCGTAGCCACATCCCTTGCCCTTGTCACACAGATCTGCCAAGATCTACCCTGTTGCTTTTAACTGTATTACTTTGTGGCTTACTTAAAATCCTTTTCTTCCCTCCAACTGTGCTCCTCTTCTTTATTTCATTATACATTAGCTTATTTTTCATTATTGCTTCGCTATTTCTCTCATTTGCCTTTTCACCCCTGTCGTTCTTTCAAGAAATTTCAATCGTGTATGGCACCTTTTCTTGGACCAGCCAGAAGTGTCCCCCCTTGGCTTCTCATAGCAAGTGATGATGCTTTGAAACCTCTATTTTCTACTTTCATCATTATCACCATTATCTCCTTTCATCTCTTCTAGAATTTACTTTGGATCCATGCGCCACACAGCTTCCTACTTTATTTGTTTCATTTGTAGCAGAATAGTCTCTACTGGCACTTCTGTAGCTGTGTTCATACACCCAAGTACTCTGCAACCTTACTTAGCCCCAATGATAAAATGTCCAGGCAACATTGCAACTGGCTCAGGATCAGCAGCTTCATGTTTTCTTCTGGCCCACCATTACTGCAATGTGTTTAATGAGCTGGTGTGAGAAGACGTAACAGGCTGTGTGCAGCCTAGCCAAAAAAAAAAAAACAACCCCAAACCAATTCAAAGATGCTGCAAGGTAATTTCTTCCCTCCTGAGTGCATATGAATTGATTTTCTCACTGCAGGCTTGAGTTCACATCTGAAACGGCGATGGTTTTTCTTCTAAAACATGCTCAGTCACCTTCCAAACTCACGTCCGTGAAAGCACTCACAGATTTCAGAGTGAATTTCACAGTGTGATGCCATGCTTATGTACTTCTTTCAAATTTCTTTTCCTTGCTATGCATTATGGAAAGTCTTGAGTGACAGATTCCTGCCCACCTGCACCAAGCTACTCCTGAATTCATATGCTTGCACCATTATCGCTTGGCCAACTTCTCCTTTCCCACTCTGAGAGCCCTGCTCAGGCTTCCTGGAAGGCTTCTCCACCTCCAAGCTCTCACCTCTTACTCTGCTACTTTTTCTAGCTATGGCCATTGGATAAGTGAGATGTGGACATGCCTTGGTGTTGCTACTAGCATTGAAGTGCCTTCTGTCTGGTTTGCTTCTCTGTTCCCAATAATGCTGAACCATTGTTTGTCCTCTTGAGCTCTGTGCATCATTAAGCTGGTGTTTATCAAGAAATACCACAATGACACTTCCTTAGCAGTGACAGTTTGGAGGCCATCACTATTTTAACATCGTTTCTGAAAGCAAAATGGAAACAATTAAAAATGCAAAGCAGAAATCAATGTACACTTTTCTGAATTTGCTGGCACTGAATTTTTCTGAAGTCATGAGAGTCTGCTGCAATTCTCCACCCATAGTTCTGATTTTAATTACCTTGAATATTACATATCCTCAGTAAATATTGTTTCCAGTAATTACGCTTTTATCCAAAATAATTTATATAGCTATTGAACAACAGTGATCCTGTCATAGGTGTCATGGGACTACACTGAGAAACTTTCTTAATGGTAAAAACTCTCCGTAATTCCTCTGTTCCTTGTTTTGTAACCATTCACATGTGAGGAACTTCTTTCTGACTGAATTCTTCATGAAAAGAACCTGTCAACACTTTTTTGGAATTTGAGGTACAATGTGTCATCTTGATCACTTTTGACTACAAAGTCACTAACTTTTCAGAGAAGACCATTATTTTGCAACAACTGCCTGAAAGGAGATTTTGTAGTGAGGTGGGCACCAGTCTCTTCTCTTAGGTAACGAGTGACAGGATAAGAGGAAATGGCCTCAAGTTGCACCAGGAGAGGTTTAGATTAGATGTTAGGAAAAATATTTTCATGGGAAGGGTTCTGAAGCATTAAAACAGGCTTCCCAGGGAAGTGGTGGAGTCACCTTCTCTGGAAACATTCGAAAAACATGGATATGGCATTTGAGGACATGGTTTAATGGTGAACACGGTGGTGGTCCTAGGTCGATGGTTGGACTTGATGATTTTAAAGGTCTTTTCCAAACTTTGTGTTTCCATAATTCTAAAGGGCATAATATCCTTCAAGAAAAGTCAAACTGCCTTTTGCTCTTCTTCAATACATACTATATTTATCTGGTGTCTACTTTTGGTGGTTTTTACTATCTTTGTAGCTAATTAGTCCAGTGGAACAGTCAGTAGCATTTTAGAGTTCCAAAGAAGTGGAAAGCTGTTGCCTTCCAGTTCTGCATCACCAATGACAATTTATTCAACAGTTTCTTACTTGGCTTTCTTCTGGGTAAAAGCCTATTGACTTGTTACTGTTCAATCCATTTACTTTAAACCTATCTCTGGTCCTGTGCCAATACAAATATTTCTTAACTTTGCCCCAAGAGCAGAATTGTTACAGTTCTGCTTTTTCTGTTCTATTCTGTTACAATTCTATTTTTTTTGCCTGGTTATTCCCCATTGTTCATTTATTTCTCCATATTCCATGCTGGTTTTAGTATTATCTTTTATTGCAATTCATCATATTGACATCAGACCTTTTCTCCAACACGTTGTGGCTGCTTTGAATTGTGACCCTAGATCCCCAAATGCCTGTTTCTCTTTCAAGCATGCCCCATGCCTGAGTTTTATAGTTCTGCCATCTGTCTTATTATTGAAAATATTGACCAGCTATTTCAGGATGAAATCTATGAAACGTTATTTAGTGTCTCTCAGCAGCAAATCAATGGCATTACATTAACCATAGTACTTCAAACACGTTCAAAGTCACAGTTTCATCTCAACCCTATTTCCCTTGTTTAGTAATGAAATATTAAAAACCTCACTCAAATCTACTTTTCCTCCTGCTTACACTATGGCAGCCAGTTACACCATCAGACAGAACATTGGACTAGTTTGACGTCAATTATTGCAAAGATTCACATTGACTGATCTTTATAATCACATTATTCCCTGGGGGAGGGGCAAACCAATGGATCCTTGAATTTGTCACAATTTATTTTGAGATCTCAAAACTCCAACTTCCTTCTTTTGTACCCTTCCTAAACCAGGTATTGCTTTCACCCTTGCTCTCCCAGGAGCATCACCCATGTCTGAGAAGTCCTTGGAGGTGATGGCTTACAGCTCAGAGTCTGTAGCAGCTGGTACTCCCAGCACTCCTGGAGAAATGCCATCAGCCTCTGTTGGCTTCAATACCTCCAGCTATCTAAACACTCCTTAAAATGCTCTTCCCTGATCTACACTGTGCTTCCAAGTCAGCTTTTCTTCTGAGACCGGGTCAGACATGAAACCTTTCAGCATGTTCTGCATTGCCCCGTTAGTTCTCCCCTTCCCTTCCTCTGTTTCTCTTTTTTACTTGGCTGAGTCCTGGCACCATGCCTGCCTCCTCCTAACTGGCAGGATGAACCTTCTGCTTCCTCCAGCTCTTCTTTTCAACATATGTAACACAAAACTCAACAAACATGCATGCACTGGATGCAATTGCTGCAACATGGGGGCACTTCCACTTATGCAATATCAGGTACAGTGTCAAGACCTCAGGTGGCATGACTTTTCTGTGACTAATCAATATGTGTACGTATGTTCCCTTTTTTCCTTTAGTCAGTGTTTATGTCCAGGCAAAGAGCAAAAGAAGTGCAAATTTTAAAGGGTGTATATATGTCTCCTGCATATTTTGGATTCTGAGACTGACCTGTATTCAAGTAATAATGGATTAAAATGAGGTTCTCATTGAATTTTCTGTATCACTCAAAAAAAAGATGGTAGAAGAGCTCTGAATCCCACAGTTTCTCAGACATCGTGATGTAAACATCAAAAATAGTGTTGTTTTCCCCTTTATTTTCATATATTTAACAATATATAATAACAATGTATCACCTTTCTTCACAATCTTTAAACCTACTAATCATAAGGACACATGGTCGAAAATAATTACAAACAAATAAGGGCTTGACAAATGAAAAAAAATATATTTCATGATAAATTTTCCTCAGTTCTTAGTTTTGTTTACAGCTCATGGCTTTGCAAGTCTCTCAATTTGTGTACAAATTAGCAGGTTTCTGTCCTACATTATCCCTGGGGAATTAATGTGTTACACAGTGGGTCATGTCTGGTGAAGCGCGTGTAACCAGCTAAACGCGGCTTCCTCCCATTTTTATTTGCTCTTTCCTCCCTCAGGTGCTGGGTGGGTTTTCTTCCCAATTAGCTACCTCACTTTTCCTCCCCCTGCAAAGCTCTTCTCTGGGCTCTGAACAACTTCTCAGTCTTCATCTGGACCTGCTGCACTACCTATCCACCAGCATCTCCTGCTTGCTGGCTGGGAAGCCTTCCCAACTCATTTGCGAGTCATAAGGCATGCTATGGAGGAACTTTCTGTTAACTCCCTGCTCCAAGCACTTCTCTTCCTTTGGGACACAGGCTGGGAAGTTCTTTAGCCCAGCAAGGCTCACATATCTCCAGGAGCTGGACATTATCTCTGTCCATCACCACTGTGGTGAGGGGACACCACTACTCATGAAGGACTGACTCTCTGTGCCCCAGGAGTCACCCCATGAAATGATGAGGCACTGTTTGAGTCTGATGTCTCCTCTCTCTGCTCCTTCTGATATCTTCTGGCATTACCCAATGTTTCCCCTCCCTCCCCACCTCTGCCCATCCAGCCTCTTTTCTCCTCAGTCTCATGCAAAGCACAGGCACTGTTGCAGATCCCAGCTCCCTTTGTCTCTGCCCTACTTGTTCCCTGCAGGAGCCTCCTGCATGTTTGTGCGTACAACCCACAGCTCCTTTTTGCTTCTCCCCCATGCCCTAACCCAGCATTCCCCTGTCTGGTTTTGGCCTTTAACAGGATGCTGATGTCGTATGAATCCCAGTCACTAACCAGTCATAAAATAGGGAGAAGCAAAGCCTAGTCAAATATGTAGGCATTTAATAGGCATTTAACAAGATTTTTACACGTCTCACAGATCTCTGTAGTACCAATACACCTTTGCCAATCCTATGTCCATCCTGCCAAGACTTTGCTCCATGCAGGGACTTGTGCTGCCTCCGCTGCCCTATCCTGCTTAATTTTGTCAGATATGAGCTCTGCAGCACATGCTGTGCTGCAGTGTGGCTGATCTACAGACTTCCTTGCCATTGATGCAAGGCAACAGGGGATATGGAGCTCGTTGAGCCAGTTTTCAGCAGGACTTCTAATTGGAAAGCAAAGAAAGTGATGCAAGTCCCTCATGCCCACAAGCCATGCCATGACACTCAGCTCTGGGCCCCCCATTCCTGTATGAGCAGGCACCTGCTGTGCTGCACAGACCTCATGCCATGATGGGCAGGGGAATGCCAGCACCCATGTTCTGCTTGGTCTTCCCACCAAATTACATCTGGGCAAGGCAGGAGAGGGCAGCAGAGGCTGCACAAATCCATCTGGGGAACAAAGTCTTGGCAGGATGGACATGGGGTTGACAAAGGTGTATTGGTACTTTAAAGATCTGTGAGACTATAGGTGGGAAATGTATGTTGCAGAAGCAATTGCAAACTAAAATGCATGATGGGTAATGATCTCTCGCACATTTGTTTTGGTTGCTTCCAAAAGCTCTTTTTTCCAAGACGAAGAATACCATGGGGTTTCTGGTGCACATTGTAAATGTGGACCTGACATTCCTCTGGCACATATCCCGTGAAGTTGGGCATTTGGAAATGCCAGCTGGGACCTTCAGATATCATGGTTGGACTGTTTCTTCTGAAAATCAGACACTGTTAACACTAACCCTGCAACCCTTTTTGCTGTGTTGGAGTGACTATTAGAGCAATAGGAAATATCATGCTTTAAAACACAAAAAGAGTAAATGCTTTTTGCCCTGTGTCTGTAGTAGTAGTGATCTGGGTTGGCGGATTTTATTCCCCAGCTATCCTGTGCTTCAGCCACATCGTTGCCTCCCAGCCCTAGCAAGCCTCAGACTTTGAGGTAGAGGCATCTCAAGATCCCTTGAAGCAGTGGGTAGATATGGGGCAATAACAATGACTTTGAAGAGCTTGCATCACCCCAGCTACCATCAGGGGCCTAAGAGATACCCTTGCAATGCACAGGGAGCACTGTGAATAAATGCCACTCTGCTCCAGTTGTTGCTTTTTCACAAAGCATCTCTGTGAGCTTCATGAGACATGAAATGCCTTTTGGCATTGTAACTGCTCAGACATAAATATTGACATTGTGTGGGGGGGAAAAAGGGTTGTTCATTATTCAATATATTTTACCTCAGGAATGATTGTTTAGTTTTGAGGAGCCTGTCACTCCAGTGAGGTGGTGGGACACTCATAACCAGGAGGCCACTCACAGCCAGTTGTGCTGAGCAATCTGTGCACAGTGTCTGGGCTGAGTCTCCTGGGTGAGGCTGTCGACCACAAACACCCAGAAACAGTGGAAGCCACAGCACCTTTCCATTGATTCACAGCCCAGACAGGCAGGGTAATGGGGTCCCATGATAGAGCTGCCATTGATCACTGAGCCAGCAGAGGACTCCCCAGGAACCAGAGGAGAAAATATATTTATTGAGTAGAAAGAAATGGGACTTCAAATCTGAGTAACTGGGTAACAGGTAAAAATGTTTTGCTGCCATAGAGCTGTGACAAGGGGAACAGGACTGGTAAAAAGAAGCAAAATACCTGAACCAAAGCTCAAATGAACACAGTACCCTGCAGTGGATGGAGCATGGGAGACATTTTATGCTTTTCTGTGACAAGGAAATGAAGTCAGTTTTAGAGGAGAGAGAGAAACTCCTGGAGGAAATAAAAGGAAGCACCCAGGGTTGCTGAGTGCAGAGGATGGGGATGAGTTGGCCATGAATCCTTGATGGCCATGCCTTGAAGTCTCCCTTGACAAGCAGAATAGGGACAGAGCCACCGTGAAGCATTAGATAAGACCTACAAGGGAAATGAAAATTAGAAATTGCAAGAACATGGCCTGCTTCATCCCTGTTCGAATACCAGCATTATTCCTGAACAGCCAAGAGTTACTAGGGCACTTAAAGTCACGTAAATCGGTCAGCTTGTTGCCAGAATCTGCTTATCCCCAAAACACAAGAAATTACTTCCTGACAGCCAGCAGATGAGAAAACAGGCAGCAGTGAGACGTATCAGAAAGGGTGTAGAACAAGGCAGAAGACTCCAGAAAGTGCATTTTGCATTTGCAAGAGTTTTGCTGTGTGGTGTCCAGGTCCGAGCAGTGCCACAGAAGCTGCTTCTTTTAATGGCAGTGGTGCTGCATGGCCCAAAGACTCTCCCAAACACTCATCTGCCTGTGCACTTATTCCTAGAATTCCTCTGGGAAGCACAGAACAGATTCTGGAAAAAAAAATATCCTACTCATCCAGTGCTTCACTTCAGGGTGAGTCAATGCTACGGCCCCACATGCCCATTCCTGACCTGGTTGTCTGCTGCTCTGTGGCAGCAGCAGGATGAATTTCCCTCCCATACTACCAGCTTTTGGAATGTTCCCTGCCCAGAAAGGAACTGTCCCACATGGCCTGGGGTTCCTCCACCATACACCAAAAGGATGATGGTGCTCAGGTGCTGACAACCATTACTGCAAAAGGAGTTTTGCCACTCTAAATCTCTACAGAGGGATTTGAAATGTATGCTAATGGACATTAGTAGAGTTGATTGGAGCTAGTGTTTATTACAGAGAGAAGCTAATTTTTTTACTTTTAGTTAAAGATGACTTAGAACTGTAAAATATTTAGAATGTTACTTTTGCTCAAGCTAGCACTTACATCACCAAAAGCAATATTCTTGCCCTTGATGATTAAATAAAATATTGGCTGAAGACCTGAGAAGACCTTTCTTGACAGCCAGGTGGGAGATGGTATGATGGTATGAAGCCAGAAACAATTTGCACAGTTTTTTTCTTCCCCCTCCCCTCGTCCCCCCCGAAACAATTTGAAAATCTTTTCTTCTCATGAACATACTTGGCTGATTCTGGTCTGTAGGTGTAAGGGCTGTGCCTCCACCATCGGAGGCCCCATGGCAGCTCCTGTCTCCAAAGCCCCTGGTATTGCTATCCAAAGCTGGGCAGGTGGGGCCTGAGCTGCCTGCCTGGGTACTTTGCCAGACAGTCAGAAACAGAGGCATCCCACCTTACAAAAATCCCCTCCTTTTGCCCTGCTCCGCTGTGAGCCCGAGCATCCCTACGCTCCTCACCCTCTGCCATACCCAGCCTGACACCGGCCTTTGGTGAAAGGGTGAAAAGAAGAGGTAAGCACCATTCCTCACAGGTGACAGAAGGTAATGCTGCAGGGATCCGATGCCTCCCACCTGACGTCCTTGCCCTGCTGCCCGTGTCCACCTGTCTCAGCTCTGCCTTTTCCCGTTGTTTCCATGCAGCCGGCCGCAGCGGCAGAGACGGGAAGCCCACGGCGAGGTGCACAAGCAAGGCAGGTAAGCAAAGCCCTCGGGAGGCTGCTGCTGGCCCAGGCCTGTCAGCCACATGCCCGTGGCTGGGCTGGGCAGGGGAAGGGGGCACCACTCAGACAAGCCATCTGTCTTTAGGTATTAGCCACGCCATTAGCGGCATCCAGCAGGCCCCCGAGGAGGCCCCACTGCCTGACACCCTCATGGGGGTGAGGGGTGAGGCCACGGCCATTTGCCACATCCCCTCAGGCTTCGCGAGGTGCTGATGTGCAGTTTGTGTCGCCGTGCCGTGTCAGTGGATGCCTTCCCTCCAAGGATCCCTTCTGCAGAGCTGAGCCCCTTCCATGGGCTCTCCATCATGCCACTTGTTCTTCCCACTGCCACTGGCAGAGAGAAAGCACCTTTCTGAGCACAGTCAAACCTGCTCTCAAATGTTTGCTTTGCCACTGGCCTGCTAATATGGCTCCTCCGCCTTGGACAGGCATAGACCTTCCCTAATGTACACTCACAGACTTTCAGAGGCTGAACTAAACCTCAAGCAGAAGCAGGGGCCAGCTTTTAAAGTGCCAGAGGGATAATTCGTGACTAGAACTCACAGATGGAAGTAGACAACTCAAACCTCTTAGCAATTATTTAACTTAGACTAAGCATCTTTCTAAGATATTTTGAAGTCCAGATAAAGGATTTGAGGGAGGAGTTGCTGACACCACCACTGGCCTCTGTTCGGAGATTGTTGTATTGGCTTCTTGCACAACTTTCAACAAGTCTTCGAGGAGTCCAGCATAGCTAAGCAGTCTCATTTATGAGAAACTTTATCTCAGGAACTTTTCCCTCGTCAAGTTTCTTTGTCAGCCTGTTTTCCTTTAATCTACTTCTTACTTGTCTTGTGTACATTCAGATGAGTGCCCCTCGGAGTGTGCCATCTTTTTTAAAATCAAGAACCAGCAAAACCTTTCCTTCTTTTTTGAGCCACCCAAGTGGCTGGGATGCAGCTGGCTCTGAGGGCAGCAAAGGCTTCCCCTGCACAAAGGAGCAACCAAGGAGCTGCTGCCGTCACATCCCAGCCACAGCACCAGGGCACTGAACAGCAGTTTGCATTTTGGATGTGGAAGGGGATCAGAGCCTCCTCTGTCCAGCATTCAGTGCAGCTCCAACAGCTTCTGGAATTACCCTCCCAGGCTCTTTAATGCTCAGAGACCTCTCAGATCTGTAATGCTGCTTTTTATCCTTGAAGGAAATCTAGGGCAGAAGGTAATAATTTTATCCCAAGTTAGGGCATGGCCTGCCTCCTGGCCTGGTTCCCAGACTGTCTCCATTTTGTTCCTGGGCAACAGCCAGTAGCTTATTTGATATATTGTTTCCCTAATTCCTGGCCTCACACTCCATCATAACTCAATGTCAGGAATGCCTCCCTCTCTCCACTTATCCACACATGTTGTTCCTCCAGGCCACACGTTTTAATGACTGTCCCCAAACTGCAGTATGCAGAGAAAATTTTACAGGGACAAAAAGCCACTGAACAAATGTTTTCTCAGTGCTGAAATTATCACAGGTGCCTAAACTGCACGCTGAGTGCAGGAATCAGTTTTTAATGACATGCTGCCAACCATTGCCACCATCATAGGCTCGTGGTCTGAAGGGTGGATGTTCTGAGGAGTAAATGGAGTGAAACAAGTGCGTGCTTCTCACAGGCACTACTCAGGGCTCATAGCTGTGCTTCTCTCCTCCTGGTAGCCCAATCTTAAAACGAAGCCCTGACATCACCAAATCTCCCCTGACGAAGTCAGAGCAGCTGCTGCGAATAGATGACCATGACTTCAGCATGAGACCAGGTTTTGGAGGTATGAAACATGCACATTTGTCACTGTTTGTGTTTTACACTGTAACATGTACAGCAATGAAGAAGCAGATTCGCTCTTCTGTCTCTAATTTCTATTCTTTTGAGTTGTGAATTCATGGCACTCTCGGGGGAATAGAGGTTCAGTGAAATAGGCTTCTGGATGAGCAAAAAGCATAGTCAAAGGCATGGAAATGCGATTAACAGGCAATATATTATTCCTGGTGCTCAGTGATACTTTCTTCTGATAAAAATCTGCAAATACACCTTATGTTTATTCCTGGATGATGAGGAAAATTCTAAGTTTTCATCTTAGTATGGCCACATGTGTGCATAATCTAACGACATACCACATTTACTTCATTTATAACTCAAAATAAAATATTTTGACTGCCTATGTTAATGCTTTCTCACAGTTTTATGGCTGTGTGCTAGAGCAACCAAAGCTTTCAGGGAAATGGATGAAGGAGAACACGCTTTCTTTCAACCCATCGGATTAGAGAATGTTGTAATTTATCTACCCTTTCTGGCTGACAGATGGTCATTCAAATCCAGGATACCATTATATACTCTGATGAAAGAAGATTTTATCGCTAAATGCTCAATATGCCAAATACCAGCATGTTCAATTAATTTAAAAACATTTCAGTTTCACAGCAGTTCACAAATGTGAGCATTATTTTACTTGACAGCTCTCCTGGACTGTAATTGCCAGAGGTATATGAGACACTGGTCAAAGCCTGGAGGAGGGAAAAAAGTTCAGAATCCCTGTTACATGGGGTCATAGTTGGATCCTTCCCCTCAGGAGCCTCAGGCTCAGTGGCACACGCCTGTGTCCTGCAATGTATTCCCTCCTGTCACCCTTTCTTTTCCACAGCTGAGCACTGAGTCTTGTGAAAGTCAAATACATATAGCATCTCTCATGGATGTTATTAGCCTGCAAAGGGAGCAAAACTGAGGGAAAATGTCCCGCATTCCCTTAGTTGTGCCACCACTGATCTCTCTGTGAATGGATCCTCTTCCAGTAATCTGTCTTGCCAGTCCTGGACACAAGCACTAGAGCTAAAAACAATTAAAGTTGCTTTTAAATCTTGAAGGGACATATATAGGATGACACAATAAAAAGAGAAAATTATTAGTGGGCCAGTCTTATTGCTGACTTTAATTGTTATCAGAAGATTTTTGTTGTGAATTCCAATCATTTATATTTTCTATTGTTGTTTCTGTTTCAGACTGAGCCTCTATTTCTCTCTGTAAGATAGTAAAGTCAGAGGATTGCTTTGTCTCACTAGGTTTGTAATTTGTCAACTCCTATTTTTTTTTTCCCTAGGCCCTGCAATTCCTGTTGGGGTGGATGTCCAAGTTGAAAGTCTGGACAGCATTTCTGAGGTGGACATGGTAAGAGTCACAGATGGCACCTCTGGAGACCAAAACTCTGCAGGGTACCTGGGTTTGTGTCCACGGAGTTTGAATACTGTCAAGGATTCACAGCCTGCAAAGGCAGATTTGGGTTGGATCTGAATGTGCCAACAATTGCTTCTATTGACCTCGTGCTGCCATTTCATGGCCCTTGAAGCAGAAGGAAGAAATCTGTCATTTTCTTTTCTCTAGGGCAAAATGGTAAAACATTGCCAAGACTGTCTCAAAGGATTTGGGTTTCTGTATTTCCTTTAATAGTGATAATACACTTAAAAGCTCTGAGGAGACCAATGAGTGTGTTTGTTTTAAGGCACTTACATGCTGCAGACATAATCACTTTGGACAAGTTCTGAGGTAGTCAGGGGCCAGCAAGCTCCCAAGGAAAAGGGGGAATGGCTTTAAACTGAAAGAGGGTAGGTTTTGATCAGATATAGGGAAGAAATTCTTTACTCGGAGCATGGTGAGGCACTGGAACAAACTAGCCAGAGAAGTTGTGGATGCCTCATCCCATTCAAGGTCAGGCTGGAGACGGCTTTGAACAACTTGCTTTAGTGGAAGATAGCCTGCCAGTGTCAGAGGGGTTGGAACAAGATGGTCTTTAAGGGCACTTTTGCAATCCAAACATTCTATGACCGACAGAGTCTCTCAGTAACTCAGGTTTTGCTTTGGAAGAGAAAAGAATCACTCCCCAATACAGAATATTTTTAAAAATGTTTTTACTTTTCAATGAAATTATCAAACACTTCTGAAGGTTTCACAGGAAGCCTCAGATTCTCTGTGCTCCTAATTAACAGACAGAGGGTTAAAGAGCCTGCACTGGACCTCCTCCCATGCCTGAGCCAGAAACAGGGCTGTGTGGCAGCACAGCTGGTGCTTGGCAGACACACTGGTGGCATGTCAGGCTCCTCTCACTGCAGCTATTTCAGCTCTTGTGTGGGCTGGGATATCCGCAGTCATCTGACCTCAGGGGTGAGTGTTTTCCCCAGAACTGGGGACCCTTCCAGCTGACTCCCTGACTCCAGTGCTCTTGGCACCCAAACAGCTAGCAATAGGTATCCTGAGCTTTCACCTGTTCTGGTTGAGGAGAAAGCTTCTGAAGGTGGCCAGAGGACCCCTAAAAAGCTTTGAGACTTGAAAGCAGAGTGGAAGAACTAACATTAAGGACTTAGAAGTTAAAGAATAAACCTAAACCCCCAAAATAAACCCCAAACCAAACAAAACCCAAACAACAAACCCCTTCTTCTTATTTTTTTTTAATCAAACATTATGATTTTGAATAAGTTCCCATGGCTTTTGAATACTGCCCCTGTTCCTCCTCTAATGTCATATTGCAACACTTATCAACATGGGAAAACCACTAGATGGCCTTGGGTTAAAAAAAAATTCAGGGTCGATTTTGGCTGTTAGCAAAATAATAATGGAGAAGATTTTATATTTTCAGAATCAATACTTTTTAACTCGTGCAGCTTTATAGAAAAATGCCATGGTGCTTAGCAAGATCATTACTTGCTTTTTAAATGAAGACACATCAGTGACAGTTATTCATTCTGTACTAAGTTTAAGCTTGAGAAGTGAGTTGTGTCTGAACCCAGTAAATCTGATGAATAAAGAAGCTTCAGCTGGTGATGCCCCTTGCTGCCCGGGGAGTGGAAGTGCCCTCAGGAGATGTGCTTTACTGTTCATGGTTTGTCCCAGAGAGGAGCAATCACTGCTATGCTGATAAGGTGTAAGTTGTGACAGAAGCCTGTTTGCTTTTGCAGGACTTCACCATGACGCTTTATCTGAGGCACTACTGGAAAGACGAGAGGCTGTCCTTCCCCAGCACCAACAACCAAAGCATGACCTTTGATGGCAGACTGGTGAAGAAGATCTGGGTCCCTGACATGTTCTTCGTGCACTCCAAACGTTCCTTCATCCACGACACCACCACAGACAATGTCATGCTCCGGGTCCAACCAGATGGGAAGGTACTTTATAGCCTCAGGTAAAACTGCATTCGGTCAATGCAAGCTATTAGTGGAAAGAGAAAGTGGTTTAATTGATTCCTGTATTGTGCTTTTGCATGACTTCGTACAAAGAAAAGGCATAAAAAAGAATGAATGTGCTGGCTATCCACAGACATCTGAGCGCCTGTGTGAGTGCATTTAAGTGCCTGTTGCAGAAAGCCAGTTTTTGTGCCAGCATTGGTTCCACCACTGTCTCTTCACCCCGTGAGCATGGCTAGCCTCTGTCCCTGTTGAGAAGCTGCAGTCAGACGTGGCAGTCCCTCGGAGCAGCTCAGCCCAGGCTAGCAGGCTGCAATCCCCACGGGGCACTGCTGAAGAGGCAGGGCACATTCTAAATAAAAGGGTAATGTCTGGTAATAAAGAGAAGTCCAGGGCAGCTATAGTTGTCCATTTCACTACACAGCAAAGTCTCTGGGCTTAGCAAAATGTGCAGTTTCTTCTCTTGAAAGGAATAATGAAGAAGTATAAATTATACTGAGTGCCACTTTATGATAAGCAATAAAACAGAGGGTACATCCTTCAGCATGTGAAGTGACAAGCTTCAGAGCAAGGGTATACAGTGACTTGGTGACTCCCATGTATTGTTAGAGCAACTCAAACACCTGGTTTGGCTCTTCCTGTTTTTTGCTCACTTTTCATGTGAAATCTGTGAAGGCTACTTGCAGGAGACGTTTTTGGTAAACATTGCTTTGTCCTCTGGCTCGAGGGGTGGTCCCAGCCCTGGCTTTCACCCTTATTTTCCAAATAGTTTATCAGTTGACATAGGTCTGAATGTTATTAAACTGGGATTTTAAAACTTCTGATAAGTAACACTTTCATGCTTGGAGATGCTAAATGAGGAGCATCTGTGTCATGATTTAACCCCAGCTGGCAACTAAGCCCCCTGTAGCTGCTGGCTCACTCCGTCCTGGTGAGAGGGAGAGCAGAATTGGAACAGTTAAAGGCCAAAAAAACTCGTGAGCTGAGATAAAGGCAGATAATCAGGTAAAGCAAAAGCCCCATGCACAGGCAAAGCAAATAAAGGAATTAATTCACCACTTCCCAAGGGCAGGCAGGTGTTCAGCCACCCCCAGAAAAGCAGGGCTCCATCACACATAACGGTCACTCGGGAACACGAATGCCTTTATTCCAAACTTCCACACCTTCCTTCCACTTCATATACTAAGCATGATGCCATATGCTGTGGAATGTGTGATCAGCTAGCTGTCCCCTCTAAACTCCCTGTGCACCCTCAGCCTCCTCCCTTTTAGGGTGGTGTGAGAAGAAGAAAAGGTCTTGGTGCTGTGGAAGCTCTGCCCAGCATTGATGAAATTATCCCTGTCTTGTTAACACTGCTTTCTTGAAAAATCCAAGATGTAGTCTCACACTAGCTACTGTGAGAAAAAAAAAAACCACCTCTATCCCAGACAATCAATTTATCAATCTCTAAAAGAATATAAAGTCTGTTCTTCTGTTTTACTTGGCTGCAGCTCCATCCACTTGGAAAACAAGTACTACCAAAGGACCCATAAAAACCTATTTGAAAGGAAATTTCTGTACATTATTCTGATGCAAGAATGTCAACATCACCTCCACAGCAATGAAATAACAAAACACCTGATAAATAAACAAAGCATCAGATGATAGATAATATATTCTGAAGGACAAAAAGAAGGAAAACCTGGCTGGTAGGAGGTCAGTATCAGCAAGACTCACAGATTTAACTAGTGAGAAAGTTGCAGAATACACTGCTTGTGAAGGCTGTGGAGGTCTTTAGGGAAATGTCGGTAGAGGCAGAGGTGAGGCTGAGCCTGCCACAAGGTGAGGGAGTAACTTCTCAGCCTGCCAAGGTGTTTAATGATTCTGCAAAAAAAGTCAAGCAAAAAAATTCTTGATCCCCTAGGGGGCATCAGTTTGACAAGAATTCTTCTGTTCTTTGATATTTTTATCTTACAGTTCATTTGAATTCATAGCCTGAACATTACCTTCTCATTATCAAAGCTTTTTCTTCACTCAGCAAATTAGACAAGGTTCAGGTATTCTTTAGGCCTTTGCAAAGTTTGGTCAGGTCCTGAATACAATAAAAAAGGACAAGAATATGACATATTGTTCAGCTACAGCATGCATGCCTACACACTCATTTAGCTGCCAATTACCTGCAATGCAAGCATTTGTGGTTATCTAAAGAAGATGGGAACAGGAGGACATCAAACTACTCAGATCCTGCACAGCCTTGTGCTTAAACAATTGCCCAGTACAACGTGGTGATGAATGTCTTCAATAGCAGATTGGCTGAGTTTCAGTGTTTTATTCAGCAGCAAGTGCAGGTTGCAATGCTTCATGAGTGCTGGGGAAGGACAAAGGCTCCCAGTAAGAACAAACAGGTCATTCCTGCCTGTCTGCCTTGCTGAATGCCTTTGCCTGCAGATTGTATTTTTCCTTGGCGTCTGCCTTTTTAGGGTTCTTTGCCAGACATTGTTTTCCTATCTTGGAAATCTACCATAGACCTCACTGGCACCAAAACTTCCAGCTGAGCCAAGCACTCTCACTCAAAGGCTAAATCCAGACCAGAAAGCAACATCAGACAGAACCCACTCGTGCAGAGGGACTACTAACATAAGGGATTGCATTGCGTTTTTATCACCATGTGACAGACGTCTCTCTACCACTGACTCTTCTATAACTTACTAACTCTTTCCCCAGCATGATTTATACTTTTATTTTCATGTACTTCCCTAGAGTCCAAACCAGTCGAGTCAAGATTTATGGTTGCTTCAGGTTCAAACACCAAATTATGCTATTAAAAATGTGATAATCAGACTAGAGCAAGGCCAGAGATTTTGACTGATGGGCCAGAGCATTTCGGTGGTCACTTGCATTCCAGCTCCAGCCCTGTGCCCTCTGGTGGCTGATTCCCATGTGTGATCATCGGGTTCCCACTGCGCAGCTGGAAATTCATGGTGTGCAAGGAAATTACCTCCATGGCATTACGATGGCTTTGATAAATGCAAATTATTTTATTGTACAAGGCATCTGTTTAAAGGACAGATGTCTGCAGACATAGGCTCGCTGATTGTCAGGGCAGAAGTGTCCTTTTTGCCCTTTTTCAATTTCTTCTCCAATACTTTTGTCATCTAGTTGCAATTTGTAATGGCCTAACTTTCTAGTGACCTTTTTTTAACAGTAGCTTGCTGAGAGGAAGAAATTACTTTAACTAAAGTGGAATGGCTTTAGCTGAATGGAAAGAATTTATTTTCAGTTGAGTGGTACTGGCTGTAGTTGTTTAATAAAAGACCAAACTCACAGCTTTACTATTTTTCAGTCACATAAGGAGACAAGTTTTTAATGGAGTGATTTTTATTATTCCTAGAGTTACAGTAACAGCAATGTGCAACATGGATTTTAGTCGCTTTCCTCTGGACACGCAGACTTGCTCCCTGGAGATTGAAAGCTGTAAGTAAAGTGGAGGTATAGGGGAGCCAAGGGCACTCCATGGGCACCCAAACTATGTTATACCAATAATTAATTATATCAATAATTAATTATACCAATAATTAAACTGCTGCTACATGCATGGGAGCTCTAACCAAAGTCATCAGACTTCAATACTAAGAAAAGTTGTCTGCCCGTATTTTTTTCACTAGAATTAGATGGTGTTTGCAACAAGTGTTTTTAAAAACCAGCTGTGAGCTCTGTCTTGCCAGTGGCCCTGAATGTCAGCCAGGCTGCCCCACTGCCACCCCATCCCCCAAGCCCCTGGGCCTCTTGCCTGCAGGTCAGCAGTCTCCAACTGCACTTGTTTGCCCAGGTGCCCTCAAACACCTGGATAAATGGCCGTACGTCCTTCATGGGCACCATCTGCTCATCCGTGGTCTAGAAACCATGATGGGGTAGCGACATTAATTGCCTTCCTCTTACGCTTCTTAGTCCTATTTAAGATAAAGCCAGCTTATGCCCTTTGTCCCAAGTATGATGCACATATTAAAATTGGGCAGATTTCACATGGCAAAATTTTAAACTTTTGGCTTTTTCAAGTTATTTTCTTCTTCTTAAGCTTGCAATAAGAAATGTCAATCTTAATTCTGTTTTAATACATTTGTATTCGATTTTTTTCTCCCTGTGTGGAAAGAGCTGCTACTAAACCCATCTGAAAGGATTAACATTACTGTTACTTCCACATGTATTAAAAAACAAAGTAATGTTCCTGTGTATATTGTAGGCAGAAAGTTTACCCAAGTTTTTTCCCTGTATGCTTCAGAACATTGATAGATTGTTCCTCTCGTCACCCCAAGCAGGTTCTTTCTGCGAAGGCTCCCTTTCTTTGCTTCTGATTTCAGGAGGTTTACAGGAAAGAATTTTTCAAGCTCTGAGGCAGTGGGTTACTTGACAAACATGTTATGTGTATGAAACTATGATTAGAGAAACAGGAGGGTTAACAAAATGTACCAAGCATCAGGCCTGAGGTTGTGACAATGAGCTAGTCCACTCCTTGCTATAGCCATATCCACCACCTAGGTGGGGTGCATTTGGGAGTTTGACCTTTTCAGCTGGGAGCTCTGAGGGAACCAGGAGGGCTGTGGTTGGCAAGCCCTGGACTGTGGGGGTGGTAGCAACTGTCTTAGTGCACTATCCTGAATTTACTGTGCTTCCCTAGATGCCTACACTGAAGATGATCTTATGCTCTACTGGAAGAATGGGAATGATTCCCTTAAAACAGATGAGAGGATATCGTTGTCCCAGTTCCTGATTCAGGAGTTTCACACCACCACAAAGCTTGCCTTTTACAGCAGCACAGGTGGGCAACCAGAGCACCTGCCACAGCTGGGAGGAGAAGGGGTGAAAACTGTCTCTTGAGCTTGGCCGTGGAGGATTGTCCACTGGGGGCTCTCTCTGTGTCCCATCAGACCTGCCACTCTGCTACACCAAGTTGGCTGTCCCTGCCACATGCTTCCATCTTAATGGTCATGTAGTCTGGAAAGATAATCCCTCTTCAAGGTCACGCCAAGTCTTTATTTGAATTACACTCTCTGATTGCATAGGTTATATTTTCTGGAATTTATCAGCCCAAGAGATGGTTTGACTTAGATAGTTGGTTCAGTAATTAGTTTTTTCTGTAAATTGCAATGATCCGCAGCCATTAACTGTGTTTTCAGAAAAGAAAAGTAGTCACTTTTCCCCTGGTGCAGCATCACCCTATCTGAAAGTAGTCTGATAGTGATGTAACTTCTCTTTTTCGTTCTCTGTTTCACAGGGTGGTACAATCGCCTCTATATAAACTTCACGTTACGCCGACACATCTTCTTCTTCCTGCTCCAAACCTACTTCCCTGCCACTCTCATGGTCATGTTGTCCTGGGTGTCCTTCTGGATCGACCGACGAGCAGTTCCTGCCAGAGTCCCGTTAGGTAAAAGCAATCTTGTCGTCAGCAGAGCTAAGAGACAAAGGCTGCAGCCACAGCCTTGACCATCACGGTGAAATCCTTGGTGCCATGCACTGCCCCCATTTTGCCTTGAGACACGGGAATCAGCTGTGCCACACATGCCTGCCCCAGGGACAGAACATGTGTCCCCTCATGGTGCAAACTCTCCTCGTGCCAAAAGAGTTGTTTTCCCTGTTTGCACCAGATGCACCTGGCATGAATCAGAGAGCAAACGTCCCACTCTGCTTTTATTGCTCTAAACAGACACGTGTACAGCCAAGGTGTCAGTATCCTTCAGAGACTTCAGTGAGCGAGGAGGTGAAAATCAGTATCAGCAGCCCTGACAACACTTCAGTTTATTGCGTTTTGCTAGAGGAGGGAGGGAGGAAGTAACACAGCTGAACTGTGCCATGCATTTTAACTTTTTAAATGAGTTTGCATTGTGAGGGACTCAGCTTCCCCTTCTGTAGCATCTTTCTGAGAGATGAAGCCGTATGTCACAGGAGTCACCGTAGGAGCAGAACTGTGATATGGGCATAAATCTTCTTCTAAGTGGATGTTTTGCCCTCAGCAAAGTGCTGTTTGGTTTTTTGCACATTCTGAGCTCAAGCTTGCTTCCTCTTATTCCAGACAACGTGCCTCAGGATTTTATTTATTTATTCTTAAAATCATATTCCTTGGTGGAGAGGATACAGAGAGACAAAATAGAGATGACAATTCTAATCTGAATTTAGAAACAGCACCCATTGCCTCAAGACATCATTAAAAGAAGCATAAGGGCATGGGCCGTGGCTTTTCAGAAGATGTAGGCGCTGCCTTAGCAGTATTTTTAGCACCTAGATACTCTGTGAATTTAGTCTTTTGTGCTTATATACATAATTTCAACTTCCAAAGTAATCACTAATGTGACATAATTAGCCCCTGAAATGCGAGGGCCATGGGCTCTCTCAGAGCCAGGGTAATGCTGAACTACAGGGGCTCCTGCCCTTGCTCATGTGCTCATTGTGCTCGCCAGGCTGTAATGTGGGACAGCACTGCCTTGTGGGGCATCATTATTCCCTGCTTTTGCTCCAGTGAAGGCACAGACCAAGTGTGAGAGACAGCTAGGGACTTCTGTGACTTCTCATGAAGCAGGACTTCCCAGGAGAAGTCCAGCATACAGAAAACACAGGGGGAACAGGTAAAAGCAGCAGCTTTGCTTGTGTCCATGCAAGTGGGAGGGGTTGAACTAGAAGCTGAGATACTCCAAATCGTAGAGTCATAGAATATCTTGAGTTGGAAGGGACCCATAAGGATCACTGAGTTCAAATCCATTACTGAGGGGTACTTGTACCCCTCCAGGGATTGTTCTGAGCCTAGAATGGGGTGCAGCCAGCACAGGGTCAAAGTGCTTCTGCCTGGTGATAGGATGGGAGGCTGATGGTGTGGTGAGGAGCCAGACTAGCAACACCTTGAGACCAGAATTAGAGCTATGCTCACCAAATGGACAAGAAAACCCCAGTTACAAACCAGGGCTGCCTAGACCCTCCTCAGGCAGTGAAACTCATCACCCAAAAGTGAAAAAAAATATTGCAAGGTAAATTCAGATGTCAGGAAATTGTAACAACTGCTGTATTTGTGATGAAGAGTCTGGTTTGAAAGCATATTATGGTCTCTTCTGCTGGTGTATTCTCAGGGATAACCACCGTGCTGACCATGTCCACAATCATCACTGGGGTGAATGCCTCCATGCCTCGTGTTTCCTACATCAAAGCAGTGGACATTTACCTGTGGGTCAGTTTTGTGTTTGTCTTCCTCTCGGTGTTGGAATACGCGGCTGTGAATTACCTGACAACGGTGCAAGAGCGGAAGGAGAGGAAACTGCGGGACAAGGTGAGGTTTTCTATCTCCAAAGTCATTTTATTGCTCCTGGTAAAAGGTGTGGCAAAAGTCTGGAAATGTGCAAAGCTTTGCAACTGCAGAGTGCTGCTCTCAGCTGCCTGGGGAAAATGCAGTGCGTGCAAAAAGACACCAGCAGTGAGGCATTGCGGGTTATAAAGACTTGCCACACACAATCCACGGCCAAGCGCACTCCTCTTTCTTTGGAGTAACTTAGGTATAGTCCTCCACTGCCTGTATAGATGGGATAGGTCTGAGGATTTTACCTTTACATATTTTTTTATACTGTAGATTAAAACCTGTGGATATAATCAGTTGGATTCTGTGGTTTGGGTTTCAGATGAAATGACAGTTATCCCCCACTTTTGTCTATGCACAGTCTAAACTTATATAGTGGTCACAGTTTTCCCATTCTGCCCTTGTTACATTAAATTTTAACTAAAATTTCAGCCTAAGGGGGTTTCTCTCCAAATGGGGCAGGCTTCATTCCTTCTTCTAGTTTCCCTCTGTCTTCCTCTGATTTTCTCAGCTACAGGGTACAGTTCCAACCTTTATTTACACCCTGGCTGGTACCTGTGCCTATACTAAAGGAGATTTTCCACAGACAGCCCTGCTCTCTCCCTGACTATACCTGTGCCTCACAGACATGGAAGTGGAGATGGAAAAAGCTCCTGCCCAGCTATACCATTTTGTTCTCCCTTTTGCATCCCAGCAGCCTGAATCCCCCAGGCCTTTCCCCACCTCTCTGGGGTGGAAGGAGGAAAGGGATGTCTGTGAGTGTGTGGACACAGCTCAAACCCTTGCTGCCCTTGTCTGTGCCCACAGCCTGCCTGTGCATGCAGCCTACCTCAGCCCCGGCCCATGATGGTGGATGGCAGCTACAACGACGGGGACGTGAACGAGCTGGGACACTTCATGTCCGAGGATGGGGACAAGCAGGACCGGATGATGGTGCAGCTGGCACTGGGCTCAGAGAGGGGCTCAGCCAGGAGGAAAAACCAGAGATACGTCAGCATGCGGATCGACACCCATGCCATCGACAAGTACTCCAGGATAATATTCCCTGGGGCATACATTCTATTTAATTTGATATACTGGTCCATTTTTTCATGAAGATTCATAACTTCTGTAGTCATACAGCATTGTGACATTAAATGAAAGTACAGTCTCATAGGCTAACAGAAGGAAACAGAGAATTGTTTGATTTGGAAGGAAGATTGATTTTTTTCCAAGATTTAATTTTTTTTATTAAAGGCAATTCATAAATAATAAATGGCATAAATAATTGTGGAAGTTTCACATGTCAGCAAAATATAGGATATACAATCTAAAATTTTGTACTTATTTGAAGTTGTGCTATGTTCCTTCTTGTGCCTCACAGGCCACTGTAAACTATTTTAACAAGTGACTATAATTGCCAGTTGCTTAAATATGGTGCATCCTCCATTTTGTGCCCCTGAAATCCTAATTCTCTGAGTACCTGAGTGCATGCATCTCTCAGCTCAGCAGACTGACCACATTCAATACCAATAAATAAAAGAATATGCAAATACTTGCATGTTTGCAGGATGAGGTCAGAAATTGTAATTACAAACACAAAATATCCAGTACTGGGAAACATTTTGGCAAGGTTATTGATGGCTACAACTTTCACAGCTTAATACATGACTCATTAGCAGTACTGCACTAACAGGTCCACATAGCAATACTTTCAGACTTGTGCTTTGTCTTACTAGTATTTAAAACACAGAAATATTTCCAAACTGTCTTGACTAAGATTTCTAAAATACAAGTTGCAATGTACACTTGACAAGGAATGAACAAAAGCCAGACTTCCTGTAATGCTAACTAAATCTTCTGGGAAACACAGGAGCTCTCCTTGGATCTGCTTATTTGAGTCACTGGTAGTTTTGCTCTTGAGTTTCCTGGGAATGGGTTTCTCTACAAAATGATCCAGTGAAGACAATCTGTTGTCTATGAAAAAACCCCAAACTACTTCAGGAGAAGCCTATTTCTTCTGATATAGTCTGGGCATTGCCAGCCTGTATAAACCTGAAAACCTGCTGCAGCCTCCAATGCCAGCTCGCTTTCAGGAAAATCCAGGTTCATCTGTTTGTAGTAAAAGTATAATAGAAAGGTGCTCAACAGCTGACAAAGCATTGTAGTAAGGACTTTACAAGAGATACCATGCCAAAACCTTTGGAATGAATTAAGAAAACAACTTCCACTATAAGACAGCAGCTCCATTGCAGACACAGGTACAACTGACAGAACCTGCTTTCATGCTGCATGGTCCCCCAGCATGCTGCAGCCCACCATGCCCTCAGAGAAGGCTCAGCACCTTCCAAGGTAGAGCAAAGGGACACAGCTGAAGCTGGGGGCAGTTGGCACTGACTTACTTCCCAACTCTCCAACACAGTGGAGAGTGTCTGCAGAGCAGTCAGTGTGAACACACTCCATACGGAAAAGGCAGAATCTGTAATACAGCAGTGATGAAATAGTTCAGAAAAACAAGAATCAGTTGAATGGAATCAGGGGCCTTTACAACACCAGCAGCACCAAAGGTGTCTCAGAATTGTGATAATTCAGTTTTTCTGCTGCTATGTGATATACACCCAGGTTCACAAAGCTACCTGAGGGTTTGCATTCACAGGACTTTAAACACACACACGCTTTTGCACACAATCGCAGAATTCATTACTGCCTGCACAGCAGATACTCTTGTGTTTTACAGGTGGAGCTGCTCTGAGCATCAGGCCAAAGCAGCCGTGACTCCAAAAGGAGAGTGAATCTTCTTACATGACACCTGCCCTGGCCTGCCTGTTCTGTCACTCTACCATCAGGTGCGTGACACAGTCATTGCAGTTGTTTGAACATTGCTGGTTGCTGTTTTTGTTTCCTATGTAAATAAACGTTACATAAACATACTCAGTATTCCTTACAACTGCTAAAATTGTGATCTGAAAAACTACCTATACTCATCTCACACAGCTTACACTCTATAAGTAAGGCAGTAAAATCACAAAGGCTAAAAAGTATTGAAAACCACACCCACCCATAAGATAGTTTTTCTACTTATTTCTACAGAAATTTTTTTCACATGCATATATACTATCATACCTTGTTTTATCAAGTCCCCTTCATATAATATTATTCTCCTGTAAGATTTTTCAAGATATTAAAAAAAGGCTTTTTTTTTGACCTGTAAACATTTCAGTCAAATGAAAGTAGAAAGGTCACTCTGGCAAAAGCAGATAAAAGGTTCACTACCAGGTTTGCCCACTCTACCTTATTCCTTATTCTGATGACAACTTTCCCCACAAATAGATTTCTTGGGGAAACTTGCACAGGAACGTATTTAGATTCTCAGCGTTACAAGACCCCATTTATTTCTATGATTTAAGAACAAGATGAACAGGAGTGCCAGATTTTATAGCAAGCTCTTCAGCTCCATAAGAAGCTTAATGTTCTATAGTTTTCTGCAGTACGGTACATTCTTTTATAGACTCATTAATCTCATACTACATACATTATTTGGCATCTGATCAGTATATTAAAGGAAATTTTGAAGATACAAATGGGAGCTGGACTTTTGAATTCCCTGGCTTTCAGTGGGAACCTAGTTTCCAACTTCTCATGTAATTTTTCAAAATTTCCCTTCCAGCACAACTCCCTTAACTGATTCCCCAATCTCAGTGTTTGGATTTACACTGTTAATTTACTTGTGTTTTATTTGGGAAACTCTGGTGCCTTTTCAGTCTTATTTAAATGTGTATATACTTGTGTTCTATAACTACAGGATATGTCATATACAATCAGTGTTTGCTATCAGCAACTGTACTCATTAAACATATTTACATATGCACTTTTTTGGCTTTTAACCTTTCACTGTATAGGTTTTGTATCCAATCATTAACACTCTGCTTCTTTCCACTTCTACAATAAATCAGAGAGGTTTGTTTGCTTTTGTTTATTTCTAGAAACACTCAAAATCACAATAAAACTTCACATTTGTACATCATCGTGCGTTTTCTACCTTTGAAAGCACGATCTCCATGAGTGTATATATGGAGAGCTCAGGACCTGATCCAGGTGAATACCAAATGCATCCTTAAATCTGGTTATGCTGATAGGGCTGGAGAGTCCCAGAGTTTCACAAGCGAGGCTCTGATAAGAAGCTTGCATGCAAACTCCAGATCACCATGGTGATGAGACTCAGCTTTCCATCTCACACAATAACTGTGTGCATTACAGTCCTCGTTCTTCTTGCTTTGGGTGATACTATGCAATTTCTTTGAGATTAACCCAAAGCCCAACTGGGAATGAGGCTGTGTACAGAAGGCAGGTCTGTGTGTATTGTGGATAGACAAAGGCTCTGCCTGTGAGCACGTTTAGCTTGGTTCTAGCTTTGGAGGCTGAAGCCTTTGGTAGTCTTTAAGGATGGTGGTAATTACTGATAGGGTGAAGCAGCAAGGAGGCAAACTTCAGTCTGCAACTGAGAAGCTGCAGATACCCCATCCCTGGGAATGTTCAGGGCCAGGCTGGAGTAGGAAAAGGAATGGTATGATTCTAGGAGTAGTGAGAAGGCATGAAGAACTAGATGGTCTTTTAATCTCCCTTCCAACCCAAACCATTCTGTGATTCTCTGAAACTCTAGAGCTATTATAACAATAGCCAGCAAATAACAGGCACAGCACTTGAAAGGTTCAGTGACAAAAAAAAAGCCCCACTTTAATGTTACAGCCTATTTTTTATAAGTTTTCAAAGTCATAGTGTTTAATTCTAATTGGTCAGTAACTTTCTTGCCACTCAGCTGGTTAGAAGGTGCTTGTGTGTATACGTGCTAAGACTCTCTTTACGCACACACAGGTGCTTATATATTTTCTTCACTGATTCTTATGGAATAGACTATTTCTCACAGGTGCAACCCATTTTTCTCACAAGAATAGATCGTTATGCAAACAGATTTTCATTCCTAGAATTCTTTCTTATGAGAACTTAGCAGGCTAGCTGTTAATTCAGCTGAGCAAGGCCTGATTTTATAAGGCCTTCCTTTTATAAGGTTTTACCTGTATAAACAACATAAACAAGAGCATCATATTCCTATACCATCCTCAATCATGTGGACTTCATTAGAACTGAAGCACTGGGCTTCTCACTTTATTTTTAAATAAGGACATCAGATGTAGTTGTAGCTCGAAAAAAATCCTTGGTGAGTTTGTCAGATACTTTTGGCTTCCATTAGTGCCTAGAGGAATCTAAACCAGCAGCAATCTTACCCAATTTTGGCTTAGTATAGTTTGGGTGGGAGCACTTAGGCAGTATGCACTTTTGCTCCCCAGTAGGAACAAAATGTGGATGGCAGCAGCAGCCAATGAAAACAGTCTGGTGGACAAAGGCTCTGTGGAGGGCTGCTACCTGCAGGACAAGGAAATTGCAAACTTCAGGGGTAAAAAGGAAATAACATAGACTGACTTTCTTTGTTATTTCAAAATTATTTATTCCTAAACATTTTGCTGTAAATAAAAGTCTGTTTTCAGGAATGCTGTAAGCAAGTTATGAGACCACTCAATGAATACTAGAGAGACTTCCAACACATTTGTCATGACTCTTCCTCAGAGGAACACAACCCCACTCCTTGTGACTGCAACGGGAGCAGGTACAGAGCACCCACAGTCGGGGGAAGCGATTACAGAAATAAGATTCACGAGAACGTAAAACTGCATTCTTTTTATGATTTGAAAAAAGACTGCTAGGCTCTTCTACACCAGGAACACAGCAGGTTTCAAGTTCTCTCCTTCCAATCTTTTCATAAAAAATAAACCCATCACATTTCATGTTTTTTCTTTTGCTTTAAACCAGGTGTATCTTTTACTCAGGTTCTAAGACAGATACTAAAAAAGGAAATATAGTAGTTCGGTAGGCTGGCAGAGGCTTTTAGTTCTTCACAACATCTGGACATCATCACCTCATCCTTTCACAGTTGTCATTTGCAATCAGCAGTTCAGCATAATTTCAGGCATCACAGTTGATGACCTACACATTTTGATTCATTACTGAGAATACTATTCCTGACAAATATTTCAATATTCTTAAATTACAAACTGCTTGGGGAAGACTGCAGTTAGGGCAACTCAAAAAGCATGTTGGATATTTTCATATTTGCGTGATTTATGAGCATAAGTAACTGAAAATCAAAATTCTCCCATACATAGTATCATTGTGATAGTAAAATTGCAAGGTTAAATCCCACACTGCTTTAGTTCTGGACCTCAAGAATGAACACTCTGAGACAAACTGGAATTAGCTTATACAGGGAGACTTGAGAAAGGAGGTTGAACGAGGATTCAAGGATTTGGCAAACTAAGCCAAGATCACCTGACCTAGGGTTGGTGATAATTTCACTTGGAATTATCAATGGCAAGACCAGTTTTAGCCTAACAGGGATCCCTCAGTGATCACTCACAAGCTCACATTCTGACTTATTCTATCAATTCCAGCATGTTTTAACAGTTAAAATAGCCATAAGATTACGAGACTAACATTAAATACTGTATTTGAAAAGCATTAACCCTCATAAACACAGACCAAAATGGAAAGCTTAAACCACCCTCAATCTTACGTAAGTGTAACAAACTGGGAAAAAAAAAATCAAACATGCTACTCAAAATCATGCAGCATCCCAATATTAAGCAAAAGACAAGAAAACTCAATCACAATTAAATTCCTTTATTAATATCAACTCATCTTTAATCAGTATTTCAATTCCATATTAATTCCAGCAATGATTACAACAAATCGAAGACATGTTTTTAGTTCAGAGAAGTTTAATTAACTGATCTTGGATATGATGCAGCCAAGAAGTCTGGACAAAGAGAACTAAGAAGGCTTTAATGCATATCAGCTTGTAGGAAACACAACAACACAGCACGCGCTATCTATGTGGCATCCAAACACTCCATCTTAAAAACAACAAAGCAATGAGTTAAGCAGTTCTTGCAGGAGGAAATAAAAAGTCACATGTTCTAAGGAAATCAATGCACTAGCCTGTTAACCCAGTAGACCTTAATGAATTGCAGTTGTGTCTGAGAACTGGCAAGGCAGACTAAATTAAAAGTTAAGGACAAAGCTCCTCTGACAAACCTTAGAACAAATTTCAGTTGGATTTAGTATTCAACTTACGATCCTGGACACATCTATAGCTCAGAGTCCCACCTTCATCTGTTTCACACATCCATCTCTGAAAACTGTCTGCTAATGAAAGCAAGGATACTAGCATAAAATTAAAGTGAATATAGAAATCAATAAACTATAAATGCTGAACAGAATTCTAGAGTTTACCATTTAGAGACTATTAAAAAAATATTTCTGAAAGCCAGTTATTCTGACTTCCTGAGGAATACAGCTTGCCTGCCTTCCTTTCTGAAGCTTACAGTAATACCTGTGCTTAGGAGAACATTAATCAGTAAGTTGCTTTCTCACTCCGTCTGCCCACTGACTTCTTTTCTGTGTACTCACAAGATCCTCTAACCAGTGAATTAAAAGACATCCCAACATGTTTGGGCACACAAAACACCACCTAAATAAAACTGCAGTATCAATGTCCCTGGGAAGCAAAATAACAAAGATTAAATGGACTAACTACACAACACACAGAAAGGACAACTGGCAAGACTTAACAGATCTGCTGCTTAGGACACGGGAACAAACAGGTTAAAGAAGCCATTAGTGCACCAGCAGTCCTCACTGCAAGCTCCTCTGAGCTTACTAGAGGGACCTGCACACAACCATTTATGGCTTCATGGCACCACCCTTGTAGCTTTGTGACAAGATTTCCACTGGTTTAGCTAAATTTATGCACCTCCTTCAGAACAGTTAAGCTAATGCAACACCTTGTGTGGACACCTGTCTTGCCTCAGAGCAGAACTTTTCCTGCAGTAGTTTAAATGTGTTGATTTAATCAAATAAACATTTAGCTGCTTTCCAAGTTTGTGATCTATAACTTCTCTACAACACCTCCAAAATTTATTAGGAGGAAAATCATGCATTTCAGGACAATCAAGCTTTACAGATTGCATTCCCAGTCCTCTTCCATTGCTAGAAGCTACTATTATCAAAACCAAGTATATTTCCCTTCTCTCCAGTGAAACATACATAGCCCCTTCTCTCCAGTGAAACCAGCTCATTTTTTAAGTCTCCATCTTGTCCCAAGAAAAGTGACTGACGAGAAATTCCATAAAAGCTTCACAGATCAGATTCAGCATTATGATCACTGAATGACAAGTGCTTATCTTAGAACAGAAAACTGCCATACTTCCTCTATAAGGAATATTACTACATAGAAAATCACTGACAAGGGAGCTAAACACTATAATTTAGTCAACACTGCAAATTAAAGAGAACATATTTGAGATCTCTGTATGAAAATCATCAAGTGATTACAAACATTACAGCTAGATGAAATCTCACATTTTTTGAAAGCAATGATACTATTTACTTCTCCTAAAGTCCAAATAAAATAAAACTGTAATTTCTTCAGCTGTGTATATATCCAGCCCCTACTGGGATTTAAATACAGCATCTCCATTAAGTCAATGCTACTGAGAATGTTTTAATCAAGTTTAGTGTGATGCACACGCTCCTACACCAACACCAGATTCTTTTTCAGGTTCTACTGGATTTATTTGCTCCTCTTCTTTCAGCTTCACTTCTCTAAAGTCTTCCCTGACTTCTTCTAACAGACCTGGCTTGAAAATGACATCCAGTGCTGTCATGGCCAAAGCTTTTGCCGTGCGCAAGGCGTAGAACTGAGCAGTCTGTGACCCTGCAGAAAAAAAAGTAAGAGGAATTTCAGGTTATATAACCAATATTAAACCACTTGCCTACTGCAAAAGGATATTTTATAAAGTAAGATTATCAGTTTCAGCTGCAAGATCATTTTCTTAAAAATCTACTTGCATGAAGTAAATCTATTTTCCCATGCCTCAAAACATTTCTTTCTTTTGCAAGTACTTAACTTTCTGATACTACCGCTATAAACAACTAAGACTGAGAATAGGAAAGTTGAGTGTTCACATTATGCTCTTTAGAAAATGTGGAGTTTTATAAGTTAGCACTGCTACGTTTCCTAAGTACTGCATTTTAGGAGTAAAAATTACTTTATTTTTGGCTCTTGCTTAGAAATTCTTCTGAATATGCTGTTATAGATTATCCTTCTAATTTCTTTTGTCTAGATGATATTATCTCTTAGTATGAGGAGAGGCTATCCTACCCATATACATATAACCTCAAACACAAACCAAGAAATTCTACATATGTCAGCTTTTTCTGAAACTCTACTATTAATGTTAATTGTTTTTCACTTCCACTCACCTGCAGCTTCTGTGTACTGCTCAGTATGATTCAACGCATCAGAGCCAATATAAAAGTAAGGATGAATCCCAGGGACCACAAACGTAACATTTCCAAAGTCCGTGGAACCTAGAAGCAGCAGAGATATTTTCTTAATGAAAACGTGTTGGACAGTTTTGAATGCTGCAAGAAAATGCATGATAGACATTCTCTCCAGCCCACATCTAAAATGGAGTATCCTCTGCCCCAAATACTAAAATAAAAACATTTCTAGTGAGTCATTATCCATACAAATATCTCCTGTCACCAAGGTGTTTTCCCTAATTAGTCATCTTCAGGTGCTGCTCTCCAGTGCACTTCTGATCAGTGATCAGTTACTGGACTGCAAGGAAGATGTATCAGCATGTTCCTATGCCTTTTACTGCTCATTTTTATCAAGCACCTCCTGACAGTAATCTGTTAATTCAGAAACAGGAAAGCTGCAAACCTTGGGAGTGTCAGGCACTTCAGCTATTTCCCTGTTAGAGCCCTTTAGAACTAGGCCCAACAATTACTGCTTCTCACCAATATGCAAATATTCAGCATTCTGTAGGAGACTAAAGTAGAAGCTATTAATCTTTAAACAAAAACAGATTGAGGGTAACTGTTATTACTCCCAGGTGTTTTGATTATTCTCAGTTATGGAAATCTCGCTGGCACGAGCACCCTTGAAATAAAATCAGAACGAAGCTCCCGACAAAATGCTAGGGCTTTGTAGACAAACACCTGACAGCAATGCTGTAGATTTTAATGATGATTCTTTCAGGCCTATCACTTTCAGTATGTTATCTAGCACCTATCTCACAGCCTTATCTACTGAATGATATCATCCCAAAGTAGAAGGTTCTTCATAGTAAATCATCCACGAGTCTACAACTACATCCCAAGTGGTTTTATTTTTGTTTTTTGTCCCAAACAAGCAATCCACTCATTATTTGTTAAAGTGACATTTCAAAGCTGGATAAATCAACATACCAGTTATTGTGAAATTCAGGTACCAGAGGAAGCATTGTTTTTTATCAAGGAAAAGTAGGGATGACCCACTAAGATCTCAATTAACTTTTTTGGGGGCCAGAGAAGCAAGAATTTGTTTCTTTAGCATCAGGTAGCCTATATATTGTGATACTTTATGAAGAGAAGATATTGCTAGTGCCTTAAGATTTAGTAATTAAATTATTGAAGAATACAGATTTTACTTGGAAGCCTATAGCTATTGAAAGTGAGTCCAAAAAGCCTACATTATGAGGACAAGAGTTTGCTATTTACTCTGCTTACAGATAAGGGAAACAGCAAAGCTTGTTCAAAAATGTCTCTTCCCATAAATTCAGGATGCATTTGGAGAAAATCCAACTCCTGGAACAGTAATAAGTTATTTTAATTTCCAGTAGTCTGCACTACTGATTCATTCTTTGGCCAGTCTGGACGGACAAACTCGAAGTTCTGCATACTCCAGACTAAACCAAGGGTTCTGGACCTGCCTTACTAAGTCCCAACACACAAACTGCTGCAAAGACTGTGCTGCCCTTTTCCTTACTCTCACTTAGCAAATGAGACATTAGAAATTTCACTGCATCATAGCTCTCAGTCATGTCATTCCTCCTAAATTTATATCCCTATTCAATGAACAACCAGTTGACATGTTATTTTTGCTGAGTAGAAGACATTTAAATTGGGTATTTTCTAGTAATACGGAGAGGCAAAATCCAGGCAGCTTTTAATAAAAATATGACAGCTAAATCCTCCCCTCTATCAGACAAAATGTTACACCATTTATGGGAATAACATAGAGGTATGTTTAGAACATCAGGTGTTCCAATAGTTTCCATAAAACATCTGAAACTGTATGCTTGCTAGACACATACAGATTGGGATTCTTTCTGGAAGCATAAGTAATTTCAGTTATCAATGCAATATACATAATCCTGTGCTATCTTCAACAGAGAGATATTGGAGCTCCAGCCTCTCAAAAATATATCCTGAACCCTCTTCAAGTCACTGCATATTTAATGGAGTCAGTATTACCACAAACATGAACAGAGAGGAAAACACAAAAGATATCAGGAAACATTTATATACAGTCCCAAGCTTCAAAAGTGGAATTTTCAAATATACTACACCTTCTTAAGATTTTATCAGTTTTGTGCACAGGAAGCCAATGAACCCCATGAACACATTATTTTGACCAGATTAAGTTATCACAGGTGTGTGTGTCTCAACTAAGACATATTTAACTAAGCCATCTGCTTTATCCTGTAGTAAAGCTACCTTTAAAGCTACCCTGTGAACAGTAGAAGGAGAAACAGGTCCTGGCACCTGGTCCAAGCTAGCTCAGTCTCACATTACATCACATCCCCCTGGCTGTGTGCCCAGGGAGCAGAGCTGCACGGGGCACACCCCCAGCCTGTGATTTGAGGTACTCAAGGAAGCTTTGGTGACACTTATCTGCCTAGAGTGATACCTGGGAGCAGAGCGACACTAATACCCATGCAGAGGTGGCAGCGAGTACGCTCAGCTCTTAACGACTGTTCTGCTGCACAGACATGGAGAAGCAACTGAGCTATCTTCCTTCCCTTTCAACAGAAGAAACTGATATCCTAAAAGAAAACATTGAAAACCATATGAAAACTAAACAGAAATAGAGGTCTTGAAAAAGATGACACAAAATACTCAACTCGCCCCCCAAGAAAAGGGTAGCATACAAAGTTCCACTCCTATGGCTCTGGAGACTGTGCTTTGTTATCTCTCCTCAATTCCCACTGCAAAAATTCAGAGGAGAAGCTGTGGAAAGAAAATTCAGTAAACCCTACTGCAGTGCGAGATAAAAAAGCAATTGCTCAAGCACATTTTGACATTTGACAGGCAATTCAAGGACAGGACAGCCGTTCAGGGAATTTTGGTTTAAGCAAATTAATGGTTAGCATTAAGCATATCATATAACTTACATATGAAAGCCCTATAGCAGCTGGGTGTCTGTGAAAAGTTCACTTCAAGACCTCTGAACAAAAGCAAAATCACCGATACTCATGATCATCCTTATTACAACGGTTTGGAGGAACCAACTAGCAGAGCTCCAGAAAGTTGTACTACAGTAAACATTTTAAGGTTCCTCAGCCCCCTTCTTTGGCTAAACAAGCAAAGCAGTAAATCTTATTTATATTACACTGAAGAAAGAAGGAAGAAATCCACCTTAACTTATAATTTATTTTTAAACACAAGACAATGAACCACTGTTTAATTTGGAAGAGAAATACGAAACAGAAAAAAATTGATCACCATTAGATACCAAGAATATCATTAGGTACAGTGTCTCCCCTGTCCACAAAAAGAAGTTTGGAGAGCTGTTCCTAAACACCAAATTTGTCCAAACCCCAAAGATAATCAGCATTTAATATAGAGAAGACAAATACCACAATCAAACTAATTAAAACAACTTTTCATTGAGAACAGTATTTTCCTTCTAAGAAAAAAACCTTTAGCATGAATGGAGTAAAAATGTTCATAAATACAGTTAAGATCAGTAGTGAAGGCTAAAAGTATGAGCAGAAGTTGAGACTTGAACAGAGCTCCTGTAGGAAGATTCTGGGAAAAAAAAAACGTTAAGGATAACAAGAAACTGACCTAAGCATTCAAGAATTCTCATTTCTGTTACAGCTCAGAGACCAAAAAAGTTACATCATTTGAGACATAGTCAAGACTCAAAGTGAACATCTACTTCAAGAGCACCCTTTGGAAAACTGATCTGTTGAACTCATGAACTAAAATTAGAGGCAGGTAATTACTTGTTAATGAAAAGATCAAATTAGAGTTAGTGAGATAACTTCAACTTCAATTTATAAATCTCCAAAAACATCCTCTAAAATAGGGAGTATTTGATTATAGATTCTAGTAGATTTCTTTATATGTAAGCTTGGAAAATACTATTAAACAAGATTTCTAAAAATAAAGTCTCATTCCCATTTATAGCAAACCATGATTCTGTATTTTAAAGCCACAGAATGAGACACAATTCATTACACATCCTCACTTTCTCAGAAAGACTGCTCTTAGCTTTCCATCCTTTCCCCCAACCAAACTGTTTATTACTTGAAATATTTACAGAACTACTATCAGAAGTTGTTTACTGCTTTTCTTACCTGTTCTTAGCTTCTACAACAAATACAGAAACATAGGCCAGAGATATAAACCTTCTACAGAGCTTTAGCTTGGTAATTCAGCTTTTTCTTCAGACCAAACTGTGTTTAACTTAGCTCTATTTTATTCTTTTATATATTTGAGGGTTGATCAACCTAAGCTTAAGTCACAATGAAAAATGCAGCTGAAGTTACCTGACAAACCATTCAAGATAGCATCTTCTGATATAAAATCTATTCCAAGCTTCTTTCCATTCTCCTTGTAAATTCTCTGCAGGCTCTTATTTGGAAGCACATTGTAGTAATCATTTTCACCACCTTTTATTTCCACCTAGACAAAAACCCCAAATTATTGTAAGTTTTTCTCCAGCATAAGTCAGTTCAATGTAAACAACCTGAAGGCCAAAAAAAACCCCTACATATCCAGACTTCAAGCCCAAAGCAAAACAGACGTAAGTGCTAAGTTTCTTTTAAAAATACAACATTCTGCCAAATATTACCCTCTATCAAAACACAGCTGGTGTTCTGTTCAGTTTGCACTAGACAGCCAAATTCCAGAAGAAAGGATTTCAAAATTTTCTCTGAAAGTAGGAAACAAATATTTCCTGTAACAGTGTCTAATGATTTTGCCTGCAGGTGCTGTATGTTACCTTTTTTAGAATGCTTCCAATAACTACAACCCCACTCATGAAACAGCTTCATACAAGTAAGAAATTTGAAAACAAATGGAAAAAACCTATCAATGTCAAATTTCAAAAGAAGTTTTAAATTTCATTCAGCATAAAGTGCACTTTCTGAAACTCTTTTCTAAATATAGTGAAGGGGACACAGTAGGAAAACAACATCTAATGTCTCAAAAAGTGACATGCTAACATTCACATACCCCAAACCTATTTGTTTTGATGATCACATACATTCTTTTTACAGCTGAATTAGTCATAAGCTTGTAATTTACTGTGCAATTAGAACTATCTATCTTAGCAACACAAAAAAGTAATCATATTGCTTGAACCAGCTAGATGAGACACACTTCCATTTATTAAAAGCAAAAGAAATGAGAATGCTAGTTTGAAAAATCACTCAATTGCTACATGAGCCTGCTGTATAACAGGGCAATGGACCTAATGACCAAGAATATAGAAAAAAAACAGACAGAAGACCCAATATCTGTTCTGTTTGTTTCTACTGGTGAGGTTTGCTATCAAGCCTCCCAGCACTATCTGTAGGATAGAAACATCACCCACAGCAAAACAAAAAGAAACTGCAGGACACTTAAAGAAACTGAATGAACATGGGATCAGGCAGGATGCATCAAGGATGCAGAGCAAGAGAAGTAGAAATGCTGTCTGAGAGATACAACTTTTTAAGTGTCACTGAAACAGAGGGATGCTCCAGCTCACTGAACAAGAGCTAAAGGTCACATCCTCTTGAAGGGCCAAGAGGAGGTCCTTGAAACACACATTCCTCAGACCATCCTATTCTCAAGTTCCCAGAGGGATTACAGAGCAAATAAATCCTCCTACAACTCATGCCCAGGCTCACGAATCACAAGGTGATTGTGAACATCCAGCATACAAGATGGAACTCACTTAAAAGCAGATAGTGCATGATCAAGCCTAGCTTTGCATGACAACATGTCTGGCTCAGATGACACAAGACATGCAAGCTCCAAGTGCTTTATAATCAGTGGTACAAAATACCACATTGCTGCCTGTTACTTGTAGCACCCATCTGCAACTGAGACTGGGGCCATTAGTGCTTTAGTATTTTTATTACTGATGTGGACAACCCCTGTGAGACCACATCTGGTGCTGTGTTTGTTTGGTTTCTCCTCAAATCAAGACTGGAGCTAGGCCAGGGGAAGGCCACCAAGATGATTAGGTGGAGAACACGATGTACAAGGACAGGCTGAAAGAACTTGGTCTGCTGAGCCTTCACAGAACAGGTTAGTGGGGCATCTTACTGCTGTCTAGAGTTACCAGATGGGAAGTGCACAGAGAAGGCAGAACCAGACTTCTCAGATGGCAAAGTGATGCAACAAGAAGCAACAAAGAAATTCCCATTAGATACAACAGAATCACAGAGGGCTGATGTGGGAAAGGACCTAATGAGGTCATCTTGTCCAGTTCCCCTGCTCAGTCAGGGTCACCTAGAGCTGGCTGCCCAGAACCATATTGAGGCAGCCCTCGAATATCTCCAAAGATGGAGACACTGCAATCTCTGCAGGAAACCCGTGTCAATGCCCAAGTCACTGGAGCATAAATATTAGGAAAACTCTCGTTCACCACGAAGTGGGTAGAGCACTTTTTGAGAGAGGTGGTAGAATTTCATCCTTGGAAGTATTCAAAAGTCCACATGGCACTCAGCAACCTGCTCTAACCAGTCCTGCTCAGAACAGAGAATTAGACCAGATGACCTCCAGAGGTCTCTCCCAACACAGATTCCTCTAGGAATCTGTGGCATTCTATTTATAAACCAAAGCTTTCTTTCAGGACACAAAGCAACAGAACAGCAGAAAGTGTAACAGTAATTTAGATTTACTTCGGCTAAACACTATGCAGACAAAGTAAACTTTGATTTCCTGTTATGGTCTGTGTAACAGAAACACATGACAATGAATATATTCTTACCTTGCATCCTGTGGCCACTGCTGCAGATTTGAAGCAGTTCTCAACCTTCTCTGTCAGAACAGAAAGCTCTTTCCTTGAAGGAGCACGCAAGTAAAACTCTAGCTCAGTGTAAGAGGGAATGATGTTAGGTTTCACACCACCATTTTTTATTACACCTGCAGAAAGGGAAAAGTTGTGTTGTCAGTGTTAAATGCAATTTTTTCATCTTCAGCCCTGTCATGAAATTCCTGAGTCAAAGACTATATAAACAAAAACAACAAAACATCAGCTGAGCATGAAATACAAAGAATGTAAAAAATGCAGTATGTGGACAAAGTTTCTTCAACATGTCAGATTATGTGGAACACATATATGTCTTTCAGCACAATTTCACAGCATTCTTTGGCTAGACATCTGTTTTACATCCCAGGGTCAAGCCAAACTAGCATTTCTAATTAATCCCCTAAAATTCAATGTGTTGGAGTCATAAAGCAATCTGTCTGCCAACAAGAAAAAAAATTGCTATAAGGGCTAACTTGGATTCTAACTCTTAAACGTCTCCTCAATTAGCATGTTTCCAACTTATTTTGTAAGCTTGAAGAAAAACTCAGTAAGTTTCTCAGCAATACTGGAATAATGTATGTATTGCACTGCACAGAAAGTTCATTTAGATTGCTCATATTAATTCTCCAGAAATATTGGAATATATAATACATTCCTTTAGTCACAAGTGCTCCCTCGACGAAATGTGTGACTAACTACATCTTTTACCATTATGGCATCAAAGGCATTACCATAAAATACAGTAATATTTAGATATTTCTACAAGAACACATCATAGATCCCAGTTCCACATTAGATGTCACTGCACTAACAGCCAGTTGCTTCCAGGATGTTTCCCCGGCCTTCTACCCTCAATTTCTTTTACGTGGAATTAGATTTGTTTTCTGTAGAACCTGAGAAACTTCTACCTTAAATGGAAATACTGCAGAAGTTACTGATGTGTGTCACTGAGGCCTGAAGAGACAGCAACTAATTTGTTGTAAATAGACAATAAAATATTTCTTTTGGTGCAGAAAACCCATTACAATTATGAACTTCACCTCCAGTCTCAAATACAGTCAAAATAAAAAACAGTGTTGTATTAATCCAGTAGCAGTATTTGTCCATAACAAAAGGAACAGCTCAGATGAGAGGGACAGACACCTCAGGAAAGGAAGCAGTAAGTATCCATGCAAATTTGCATGACACATACCCATAACAAGCTTTCTCAGAACAAGCAGCTTCATGAGTAAACAGCTTTCACTTGTCTTGTCCAGCACAACTGTACATGGAATTGGAGAGAGTCTGAGTAGGTCTACAGTTAAATTTTAACAGAACTGCAATATGCACTGGACAGCAGACCTGAATTATAAGTAGGCTGCACGCTATTAGTAGCACCCAATTTGCCCTCCTGGATGGTAACTTTTTTTTTTTACAACTTGTTTAATACAACTTCTTGAGCAGGAAAAAATCATCTGCATTCCTGTTTTTAAGGGGGCAACATATACTCTACTTATAAGCAGGGAAGAAAGATAACACCAAAATCTCAGATGAACTCAAAACAACAGTATTTCAGAACATGAAACATTGGTTAGAAATTCTAGACTTCAAGCAATGGAAATTATTTCAGCTTTTGTAAGTGGGTTAACACTACTATTTTTAGGATCACTTAATTCAGCCACTGATTACACTGAAAGTCTACAACACAAGGTCTTCTACACAATGTTGTAAAGAAAGCATTCCTTAAATTCAATCTCAATCTGGCTGCTTGTCCTTTCCCAGAAGTAATATAAATATTTCTACTTTTAAAAACCGAGTTTATGACAGCAGTTGTACAAACACAGTAATTTCAGTTTTGCTGCTGTTCAGGAAACATTACCTTTAGAAGGCTTGTTTAGGTAGATGTTTTGCCAACATTACCCATGTAACCTTTAGAAACTACAAAGAAAGCACTGTTTAGGGGTTTAGGCTTAGATTCAGCAGAAGACTTAGGCATCTTCAGCCTTAAACCTGCAACATGTGGGCTGCAGACACCAAAGCTCATAATTATGTGCCTTGTTTTCTACAGAGAAATAGGATAGAGAGGCTGTGCCTGCTGTCTGAAATTCATTTGGGCATGCTGCACAGCAGAACTGCAAACAGCTTCATCTACAGTCAAAAGGATTATCTGGACTCCATCCAGATATCCTGGAGAAATGCACACTGGTATTACACACAGCATAAGCAGCCAAGACACATAATGATCAGCTCAGAACTTCTGGAAGGAATTTTAGCTCATAACAAATATTCCAAATAAACAACTCTACATTCAAAAGTCCTGTAGAATTGGCAAAGTTTCTTAATTTCAACTTGGAAAAAGTTGTGTTGGGTGCAGTAAGGGACCCTGGGTTTATAGCTATAGGGCAGCTTCACCAACCTTCTGAACCTTTATCACTTCTCAGGTAGACATGCATGATGCTGAAAGAGGACAAATCATGCTTAATGGTTAACGTCCTACTGCAAAATGGCCTTTCTAATCCAAAACCTACTAGATATTAAATGTTAGAATCCAGTGAACATCTAGTTGATTGGGCAACTAAACAGGACTATGATCTTCTGCCATCACTTGTTTTTTGTACTTCACCAAATAAATTTCATTTCAGACCACCAGACCCTCCCAATAAATGCCACCTAATTAATGAATTGTCTAATAAAAAAGTGATGTAGTAAGTAATACTTCACTTTTTGGAAGCATTTAATCTTACACCTTTGCGAATCCACATACATTAAGGAGTTCAAGACCATGTACCAAAATAAACTTCACACTTTTTTTTTTTTCCCCCTGAACTGGAACTTCAAGATTTAAAATTGGTCTAGCTTTTACCCGGGCATTGGAGTCCCCTTTCAAATCTGACCTCTCAGCCTATTTTGAGCAGTTAGTTCTGGACACTGACATGACTGTAAAGATTGTAGACACACCATTTAAATGAAATGGTGCTGTTTCATAATATTTGAAGTGACTACACTAATTTAGTGCTTTAGTGCAATACTTCGAAGTGTGTGATCTTCTAGGTTAGTACTTCAACAGCCTAAACTCTTACTTGCTGGACATTAGGTTTAAGAAAGATCTCACCATGAACTCTCCAGGTCGGTTTCATCTGCTGTCTTAAAACAGACAGATTGTTGTACGCAAGAACAGCAGCATCTAATGCATTAACTCCTTCCCAAGGATAAGCAGCAGCATGAGAAGCTTTTCCATAGTATTTCACAGTCACACTAGGAAATAAAAGGCATTGCTTATTTGTTTCTCATTCACTGAAAAAAAAAAATCTTTGAAATGAAAAACTTCCTTTTGTTCCCACAAATATACATTATTTAAATTTTGTGCAGCATATCACCAAAAAATTTACCTGGCACTAAACTGTTGCATAGATAAACTATCTCTGAGTGCAAAAAAAGCACTGAAAGATTTCTAGAAAACCAGTAAAATGGAATGATACCAAGAGCCAGTCAGGCAAGGGAGTTACTGGTAACATATCATTATACAGCCTTTTCCTGAAGAGTACATGTTTCACATATTAATTAAATTTCTCCACTGCTTTTTTTATACTGCCTGACTTTTCTGAGACTTAAAAACACTCTTTCTCAGAGGATAGAAAATCTTTTTCTCTAATTCAAAATTAGAAGTTGAGTGTCCTAATTCTTGTCAAATAAATTATGTACAGTATGTAAGATAGCAAAAGCATACAAGATCACATATAACTCATGTCTAAATAACAAGTCAAGTTCTACGAGTATGGAAAAGCACAGCCTATTGCAAATACATATTATTATGCTACAGCAAGGATGTTCTCTCCTTGCACTCTTCAAAAAAGGTGGCAGAAAGACTTGCAACAAGGAGGAAATCTAATGCAAAGGCTCTCCTCCAACTTCACAGAAATCATAAAATATTGCACCTTAACATATCCAGTAAAAATTCATGCTTTGCCTCACCTGAGGGCCATTAATATTAGCCTTACAAAATAACATAGTATTTCATACTATATGAGAACTCTTTATAAAAGAGGAAAATATTAAATACTGACATCTACATATAAGGTCTCACTATTTATAAAATACTCAAAACAATCTGTACTCCATACCCACTCCTTTATGGAAAAAACTCAATCTTCAAGCGCTCCTCCCACCCTAAGACTAACAACCTGTCTCTTATCCAGCCATGACCAGCCTAAGTCGCTTGTCCCTCTGTCTTGCACAAATGTCAACTTAACCCATTATCCTGAAGTGACCCCTTGTGCTCAGAACCATGTCACAGCTGCAAGTTAACACCACTTAAATTCTGGATGGCAAAGAGGAACACAAAGCAGTGTACTGTTGCAACGAGAAACCTCTCTTACTACTGCTGCAATCCAAATTAAGCACACCGTTTTCTATCCCCACTAACCCTCCAAGACAATCATAGAACCTATTCTCTAGACTAGGAGTTTTATTTAAAATTTATTATCATTAAGAAATGTAAGAAACTTGTCCATTAATATTCCAAGTATTAGACTGCAATCCCTCAAATCAACTCACAAAGACCCCTGGACATCCTCAAAAAAATAGAAAGATGGCTAAGTACCGCAAAAAGTCATGCTGCTGTATTCTCTTTCACAAGGAACATGTGTTTCTTATTAAAAAAAGTTCTTTCAGCATTCCTTTACTTGTACTTCTTTTGCCATACAAATGTCACAGACACTCAGAAAAATCCAACAGATTTGGCAGAATAATAACACTCTAAGCCAGTTTAACAATACCAGCAGAAGAATGTGGATCCTGTTTCTCCAGCAATAAATAGGCTGATTAAGTGAAGGGTAAGTGAATAAGAACCAGAAAACTTTGGCATGTATCCACCAGTTATCACAATATGTTAATCTTATTCCAGGAACAAGCCAGCTTTCAGAACTGCAGACACAGCAATACTAGCAACTTAGTGATCACCAGTCCTTAAACTCCCTGCAAACAACCAAAGATCAACTAAAATTAGAACTGTCTTTCTACCTTTAAAACCTCATAATTACATAAAATATGACAAACTCAGTATTTCAAGATTTTGGAGGTAGTAAGTTGTTTCACTCAGCACTTCAATTCCATGTCTCCCCCACATCCAAAGGTTTAAAGGCTATTTAGGACTTGCATCCTACTGCAGACCTTGACCTCTGAAAAGAGATTTCCAAACCTTACTGTATCAAACTCAAAAGGTTATTACAGGCAGAAAGACAAAACTATCATTGAAAACTACATCTTGAAGATTATAAATATAGTCTTAAGGCAAAGCTAAAGGCAAGTTGGGCTAAGTCTTGAAGGAGGTTACAACAACCAGTTAAGACTCTTTAGAAACATAAGGAAGGAATATAGCTGAGAACTGGCCAGGTGATGAAGACTAGCGCTGTCTGTTTTACCATGAAACCTGGCAGTAACAGAAGCAAATTATCCACTGGAAACAGCCCTGGTAAAAGCAAAATGATAAGTAAAATCAAGCGTATCGGAGCTGGATAGTAGCATAACCAATCTAAAAACAGTTCCCAGTATAAGTCATAAATGACTAGAAAATTATTTAAATAATTCAGAATTTAGTCTGAGACAGTGAAATGTAATACTTGTAAAATCTGTTGCACTGGAGGGAGTTTACTAGTGGAGTCTCTGTAAGGTAAGACCCTGAGATCAGGAATCACATAACACATAGAATGTGACATAAAACATGGGAACAAAACCTCCTGGTAGACTACTGCTGGGACACTGTGGAAACAGACATTTATAACACCAAAGGAAGAACAGCATGACCTTGCAGAGCAAGAAAAGAATGAAGGTCCACAATATTTTTCAAGAATCATGTACTTAAAGACAAAGCATTTTCCTAAGAGTTGATTGCTTGAAAATGACTGAAGAGGAAGTCCCAAACATGCCAGCTCTTTCCAAATCATAAGGAAACACTATGGTCCCTGCAGCAGCTGAACAAGATCTAAGGCAACTGCACCTCATGTACTGTGCACAATTCTGGAGATGCACATCCAGCAAGGTCTGTACTTTAAGACAACTCAAGTGACTCAAAGCACAAGTGAGCAGTGGTGTCTTTGAACATCAGGGCTAATCAGAAGAAGACAAGGTATAATTTTCAAAGAGTTGTATGGCTGGCAGAAAAGGCAGCTGTGTGAGGGTAGGACTGTTGTCCATCCTTACATTGGGGGCAAACATGAAGGACAGACAGGTACTACTTTGGATCAAAACCAAAAAGTTGATGTGACAGTTAATACACACAACATGGCTGTGACTAAATTTAATGTGGAACTTACTACAGATCCAAACTTCAGTCAGGCTAAGCTGGCCAGTTCTTTTCAAAAGGAGGAAGGCAAACCTGAAACACCTTCCAAACTGATTAAAATTAAAATTAATCCTCTATGATTAAAAATGCATAGAGGACCACATGACTGGCATCCAGGAAACCACAGAACGATGACCCTTGAGACCCTGCAGTTGTATCTTTAAATTCTACTTCAAAAGATGGCATAACCACATGACTGTTTAAAGCAAACGCCTAGAAACATCAGAACAAAAGATGGGTTTTTGGGATACATGGAAGATTATCTCAGATCAGTCAGGGATTTGAGCACTAGGCTGAACATAGCACTTTCAAAGAATGGCTGAGAGTGCCGTTCCCTAACGCTAACCTGCCTCCTTAGCTGAGTACAAATACATTTGTCTGAAGGGCACCTAGGAAGGCTCCTAGCTCAGCCACCGCTAAAGCAGGTCCCCTTCTCAGCAAGGGGACAAAGTCTAACAACAAACCACCTCCTTCCACCTGAACCAACCCACTCACTCATGCTCGGCCACGTCGGGCAGGTAAGCAGCGTTTTCTTGCGAGGGGTGCGCCATGAAAACCACATCCAGGCCATCGAACGCTCCAGCCTTGATGAGGTCTATTTTGCCTCCTCCTTGCTCTTCCGCGGGCGTCCCCAGAACGGTGATCTGCAGCACAAACGCACAGAGTCAGGGGCTGTCAGGGAGCGCTCACCACCGCTCCCCCGGGAGGGCTCCCACCTGCACGGCCACGGGCTCCGCCAGGCTCTCCAGGGCGGCCTTCACCGCCAGCGCGGCGGCGGCTCCCACCTCGGCGATGAGGTTGTGGCCGCAGGCGTGCCCGAGCCCGGGCAGCGCGTCGTACTCGCAGAGGAAGGCGAGGCGGAGCGGGTCCTGCGGGGCCGCCGTGCCCCAGTCAGCACGGAAAGCCGTGCCCAGCTTGTAGCGCGGCTGCACGGCCCAGGCGGCGCCGGGCAGATCCTCGCCGGAGAAGAAGCGGGTCAGGGCGTCGTGCGCCTGGTGCTCCGCGTACGCCAGCTCGGGACGGCTCCAGATGTCGCAGCTCAGCGTGCCCAGACGCGCAGCGTTCAGATCCACGCTCTCGCACGCGCGCTGCTTCAGCGCCTCCAGCGCGGCGGCGGTGGCGGGGCCGCTCTCCGGCGGCTCCTGTGGCTTCATGAGGCCTCGAGAACACCGGTACGCAGCTGAACCGAACTTCTCGCCCGCACCTGACCTCCGGCGCGACACCTGCGCTGCCGCCTCCTTTTATCGCCTCTCTTCGCCGCGAGGCACGGTGGGAAATGTAGTTCGCAATCACGGCCTGGCCTAGAGGCGGTGCCCAGCCGGAACTCTCCGCCCCAGCGTGCCTGGCGCGGTGCCCCCGGTCAGCCAGCGGAGTTTCGGGGGCCCGCCCGCAGCCCGTGCCGGCTGTGTTGCCGGGCGCCGCTCGCTCGCTCCCCCACCTGCGGGATCTCGGAGAGAATCAGAAGGGTAAGGGTAGGAAACTCACGGGTTGAGGTAAAGACAGTACCATAGGGAAAGCAAAAGCCACGCACACAAGCAAAGCAAGGAATTAATTCACTGGTTCCCATGAGCAGGCGGGTGTTCAGCCATACCCAGGAGAGCAGGGCCCCATCACACCTAGCAGTGACTTGGGAAGACAAACGCCATCACTGCAAAAGTCCTCCCCTTCCTCCTTCTTCCCCAACTTTATGCACTGAGCATGATGTCCTGTGGTCTGGAATGTCCCTTTGGTCAGTTGGAGTCACCTGTCCGGGCTGTGTCTCCTCCCAAGCTCCCCCAGCCTTCCCACCAGCATGGCACTACAAAAAGGCTTTGGCTCTGTGTAAGTGCTGCTAGGCAATAACAAAAACATGTCTATATTATCAACCCTGTGTTCAGAACAAATCCAAAACAGAGTCCCATGCCAGTCACTGTGAAGAAAATTAACTCCACATCAGCCAAAACCAGCATAAAATATTAGAAAGATAAATTATGTGTTGGAAAAATTGCCTTGTTAAACTTCAGGGCTTGGTGTACTTCAGTGATCTCAGATGTCATGGGGAGAGGGTGGTGTTAAAAAAGCCTGGAAAGAAGGACATCCCACTGCTAGTGGGTAAAAAGAATGCAGAATTTACAGGCCACAAGGATATTTGGCAGAACTCCCACGATAAGGAAGAAACTAACAAAGCCAATTCAGCAACTATGCTGAAATCGGCTCCAACTGGGTGAAATGTAGTTCTGGCAGAGGGAGATCGTAACCACCAACTCATGGCCCCCTGACTCAAATGAAGGGAAAGACTGAGTATGTGGAGTAATTAGCACAAGAAGAGAGAGACTCACTTAACCAATAAAAAATAGAACTCTGAGTAATAGGAGAAGTATGTAACTTGTAGCCAAAGTACAATCATGCCTTTGCTAAAATGTGTGAGTAGTGAAATGTTTTGATAGTGGATTTGCCACCCAGCGCCCCTTTCTGTGCAGAACTGTAAATAAATCGAATACCTGACTCTGAGTGTGGATTGGCCTCTTGCACACTGGGTGAAAGAACTCAATTTGGCACAACATGCTGATGGAACACGTGCCTTGTTACATACATGCGTTACCATCACAACTCCCAGAGACTGCATTCAAGTGCAAGATGTGATCTGGCTCTTCTGGGCTTGGAAACACCCTATCTTCTTCGACATCTTCATTTTTTTCCAACCAGGAACCCTGTCTGACTGGATTTGGGTTACATCTTTACGTTTCTCTGGGATTTCTGCAGCCCAGGCCCATGAGAGCCAGCTGGTCAGGAGTTTTTAGATACAAGCTACATAGCTAGGAACCTGCCTATTGAACCAACTCAAAACTGACAAAAATTGAAGTCAACAGGAACAAAATGACAAATTCTGGGATTTTTTTTCTTTACTCATTTAATTACCAGAATTTCCTTTTTTATTCATTCATCCACTGTATTCTTTCTCAACAACTTTTCCATCAGCTGGAGAGGTGCTTTGATGTGCTGAACTGCAGGTTTCCCCTCTCCACAGAAGATGGGGGAGGTTCTTTTCCTAGTGACACCCAAACCCTACAGGACTTTCAGTTACTCCAAGAACAGCTCAGGCTGCCATGCCTTACATTTGTCATGAGCTATTTTTACCCTTGCAACATACTAAGACAAGTGTTATGGTTATGGTTGGTTCTTTCCCTCCACCCCCAAATTCTTCCAAGTGGAATAAAGCCATCAACCCCGAAAGGTGCTGAACTTAGTTTGAACTCTGGACACATGTTAAACTATCCTTATGGATATATGCAGTAAGTATTCGTCAACAGCTAAGAGGGCACGTACTCAGCAAAGGGTCACATAATTCAGATCTGTTTGCCAAGGGATTTTAGGGCTGGAAGCCCTTTGAAGGAGGCAGAATGTTCCTGAGGATAATGCCAGCCTAGCATTCTTTAGGAACAATCACTCTAGGTATACATCAAACTCAATCACTTTTGTACTCATGGAAAAAGCTAGCTCCCACTTTAAGTTTTAGTGAGGAGGGGAAAAAAAAAACAACTCATGTATTTTTTCTCCCCAAGTGCCTGATTCCTTGAGGCACTACTGTTCACTATATAGTTTTGTATTTCTTCAATAAAAACACAGGGTCCTGTTGAACCTGCACAGATTCATTCAGGACGTTCCAGAGCTTTACATACCTGATCAGTAATGTGGCATTACAGCTGACAGTGCCGAGCCTCAGAGCCACAGCTAACAGGAATGGTGAGGCTTGGCCACGGAGCAAATTGCACTGTGGCAGCTGCCTCCAAACAAACTGGCTGCTTGTTTGGAGAGCTAAAGAAGGAGTAGAGAGTGCACAGGAATGCCAGCATCTGAAAGTGGGACAAAGTTAGCACTGTCTTCTCCAGGAAAATTTACCACTCATGGGGAACAGCTACATTACTTTTAGGGATTATGTTATCTGCTCACAGCTTGCGGTTTTCGTTACCAACTGAGATCTCGGATAATCAGAGGGTTGAATTACTAATGTGACCACTGTCTCATTTGCTTGAAATTAACCTTTAGAATATAGTTGGAATCCTCTTTGTCTGCTGTGAGGATTTGTGAAGCATGCAGCACTAAGATAGCCAATAATTTTGTAAATTTAAGCATTACAGAGTTTACGCCAGCTTGAGAGTACCAATTTGCATGTTTGAAAACTGGTAATATGTATCATAATGAGTGATAACATCAGTTAACACAATAATGGGTATGTTATTTTGGTATGTTCCACTTCACAATCCCAGATTATTTGCACACTCTGTGTACAACCTGCAAGTGTGGTTCCTTGAGAGGGACTTGCTGAGAGAGTTTCCCTCTATACCTCCTGCAATGTGCTCCTGCTGCTACTTCTCTTGTGTGGGTCCAGCAACCATGTTGTTTTCAGTGAGCTAATTCAGTCAGCAAAAATCTGCTTAGAAAAGAAAAAATGGATATTTTTCATCTGGAAACAGTTTTGCAAGACACACAATAGGTCTCTGCTTCCAGAAGTTCACAGTTCCACTATGGTTTTCTCTCATCCGGCCAAGAATTTATGCCACTTGCTAGGCTGCATTTGGTGTTTGTGGGACCTTGACCTGAGCTGATGCAATTCACTAGAATGGCACAAAAAAGGCTTATTCAAAAAGTTAGGTAATTTCATGTTGGTTTAGTGAGTTAAATTGGGCAAAGGTCCATGAAGAGCCAGGACAAGGAAGCTGTAGTGAGACTAGATGTGTGGAAGCATAAGCTGCTCAGCCAGCTCAGCCATTCTGATAAATCCTACCCTGACAGAGCTGCTGGGAGCATCACTGTCAAGTACAGCCCACAGAACTAAAAATAAACACAGCTGCAGCACATATTAAAGCAAAGTGGGGGGCTTGGTTGTGAGCAATGCAAAGAAACATCTTCACATAAGCTGAAGACTAAGCAAGGCCACAAGAAATTTTAATCTGGCACAATAAAAACAGTGTTGTGACTCGTGAAATCAGACCAGTTAAGGAAAGAAAAATGCGCAAAGTTCTTTTATTCATAAGAAACAGATGCATGTTAATAAGGCTTTCATTCCTTTAATAAAGAGCCTTTGCACTCCTATTCTTGTTCCTATTCTGTTGTTTGTGTGGAAGAACCACTGGATATTTACCCCAAAGATGCAATGGTACCTTTCAAATTAGCAATAATTTTCTTGCTCCTTAAATTAGAAAATTTCAGGTCTCAGTTATTACATTGTCATGTTTTTTCTTCTAATTTAGGAGAAGGCATCAGTCTTTTAACTTTTTATGCTGATTTGAAAATTCATTTAATATCTTCAAGAGGAAGAAAACATTTATATTCAGTACCTTAGTTTTCTATAGGTTGTGCCTTGGGTCATGATTACATTGATGTTGTATTATAGTCAATCTAAATTACAAGTCTACAAAATGAAAAACATATAACCATAACATGTTGTTTTCTAAGACAGAGGAAAAATACTGGTCCATTTTTAAAAATAAGGTAAAAAATACTATTATGATATTTTGATTGTGCTAAACAAATTATAATGGAACATTAGACTGTTTAAAATTCTTTTACTATATAGAGGAAATACAACCCAGGAAACATTTCTTTGGGACAAGCAAGAATTGTGCATATATTTGTTCATAAATAAACAAGAACAAACCTCACAGCTGCTAATTCAATTCATATTCCTGGAATCAGGCTGTAAACAAATGCATGTATTTTTGTTTTGGAGGGTGGATGAAGTTCAGTAGCTTTCCATTGGTCTAAAAGAAGGAACATCTGTTGTGGCCATAAAAAACTGGATGATCAAGTTTACCACATCCCACATTAGCAACATTAGGCATTGAGGCTGAAATCCTGATCAGACTGAACTCGGTGAAAGTTTTGCTGTTAAATTCTGAGTGGCTTGGATTTCAAGCTGAACTCCAAAGCTTTAAAAACAATAGCACAGTGAGTATTGAAAACAAAAGTAGGCTGTTGCTGTGTGTAGGAGCTATACACTGACCTGCCCGAGATAACATTCCAGCCTGGTCTACAAATAGCTTTATATTAGGAAGTATGTATCAAGACATACAATGCTACAACAGTGAATCCTGTGTTTAAAAAGAAAGCATGGTAAGGGCTTCCTTGGTTAGATCACAGTATCAATATCAACACAGAGCAGAAGAATTTAAAGGAATTCAGGAAGAGAAACGGCTTGAGTCACTGAAGCATACTGTCTCTTTTAACCATTACTGGATCAGAGATGCCACTACACATCTTATACATTTCTTATTAAGGGAAAAAAATGCAGGGTAGGTGGGTTCAGAAAAGTGAAATCGTCTCCCTGCAGACATATCATTGCCACCACTTAAGAGTAAATCACAGTGAAGTCAAAAATTCAGAGCAGACAGAAAACATGAGCTTATTGTTCCCTCTTAATGTCTGGTCAGAATTAAATCTGAAACCCCTCACACATGTTTTATTAGCTATTTGACTTTGTGAAAGTCACCATTTGCCCAAATGTTGTGAATCTGTACCAGAAAGGTAAAAGACGTGCTTAGAGCTCAGACACCCTTGCTGAGAAGGCAGCTGTGACTATTTGCTGCTGCCCCCAGCTCTTTGTGCCTGCCAAAGATGCCTGCCCCAGCTCTGGTGGCAGAATGAGACACAATTCCCTCAGAGCTGTTTCAGTGCAAAGTCCAAAAGCTTAATTCAAGCTGCCCCCACCCCCCTTGGAATTTTATTCTTTAAACACTGGATTTTATCCTGAAGCAGCTTAGAGTTATCTGTGTTCTCAGTCTGCTGACTCCACTATGTGGGTGGTATCCTCTGGGAGACAGGCAATAATATTTTAAACCAACACAGTTATTTTCAAAACAGTCACTTTCATATGCCATTAGCCACAGAGGCTGGTATAAGCCTTGCCAGCTTTAGACTGGTTTAACAAATAGTACTTTTCTATCTGATGCAGATTTTCATTTGCACTCTGAAAGCTGCAAGAATGCAGCAAGGGCTTAGCTGTAGCTATTTTTGCCTTTTTTTTTTTTCCCAGCTGAGGTGAGATTGTTTTAACAAAGAATATCAGTTAACTTCAAGAAAAGTTCAAAAGTTGCCTGACTTAAACATTGCCAATTAGAACAGATAGCTCTAGTAAAAAAGAAAGGGCTAGATAAACTTAGATTTCTTTCTTTGGTTTGTCTCTCTGAAGACTTACATAAAACTTATCAGCTGCTATGGGACTCCTAGAAGTATGCACAACATAATGTAAACAGGAAATAAAATTGCTGATATCCAAGACTCTTAACACACAAAACTTACTGCTTGCTCTCTCTTTCATACTCAAATTTTACTTTTGTAACAGCAAGAAAAGTGTCAAGTACCAAGAATCAAGGTACTAGAATGCCGGAATACTCAGTAGAAAATGCCTTTGAATCCCTCTCACTCCTCCAATTAAAAAATCCTGCCTCATCTATGCTCTTTCGTTTCTTACACTGTTACATTTTTGTATGTATTTTAATCTGTGATATGGTGGTTATTTCACATTATACTATAGGTCAATTGTTGTATTTGCATAATTTCTGTAGTAGCAGCATTATTACAGTCATATTGCTATCCCAGTTTGAAAATATTTGTCATGAAAGCAGCCTGACCACATATGTGTTTCTTCAAGACACTTGATGCTAAAACAGCTCCATTACTGATGATATGAGCCTTTTTTTGGGGAGGTTTTTTAAAGTGTTACATTATTTGTTATATTATATTTGGTTGTAGCTTACACGCTTAGTTCCTTTCTTCCTCTAAGAGGCAGATTTTTCTTATTTAATGTGAGATAAATTCAACACTTCCTTTCATAGCATTGCTGCCTTAAAGATCCAGAAATAAAACAACATACTTTCAATACAATATTAGTATAGGAGGTAATATAAAGGGTGGTCTTTATTGGAGGCCTCCAAGGGACTGATATGGAAAAATGCCCACCTTGTACAGGGTGAATACAGTTTTATAAATTTAGCAAATTAACATAATTTACAAGAATCCCCAATTAGAAGCACAAGTGATGAAATAATCTCCCCTTTTTGTTACAATCTTTCTGTAGCCTCCCTTTAGATAGGAACTAAACTTTGTTTATGAAAATGTGTCTTGAAGAGCTGGTTTCAACCTTGGCTCCCAGGAAGAATCAAGATAGACAGGGGCCTTGGACCACTCAGGGCTTGGAGCCTCTGGAATATGTTTTGTCTTTCTGCTGATCACGGTAGGGAAAAGTACTGGAGCTGGCTAGGAAGTACAACAATAGTCTACAGAGCTGAGAATATATATGAAAGGAATGCAAAAGCAAAAATCATTCTGGCATCAGCATGACTTGCTAACTGGGCAACAAACACAAACAGCCCAGAGTGGAAGGAAAAACTGATGATGAGATGTGAAAAGCTGAAGTCTGTGGCTGCCAACTTCTCTTGAAAGCCTGAGGTACCTCACCTTTGGGCAGGAGAGGAGCACGGCAATGAGCAGGGACCACAGCTTTCCCACTGTCTATGTTCTGGCTGACTCATAGACCACAGCACAAACACACAGAAAACAAACACACAGAAAGCAGGTGGGTGTGTTACGGCCACAAACTGCAGCCACTCTGTCCATCGGTGTTAACTGCCTCCCCACTGCCTCTAAAGGAGAGTTAATCCATCCCTGTACACACAAGATCAAATGTTTTCCCTGTTAAATCCTGATAGAGCTGAAACAAAGTCAAAAATTGTTACACAAATCTCCACACATTTAATTGCTTCTCTCAGTTCCCAGTTTAAACATGGTTAATAACATTTTTCATATTTGCAAATGTAAGTGAAAAATGAAATCTCGACTGTGGTAAACTTTTCAAAGTAATGAAAAAAATCTTATCTTTCCTGATGTTAAAATGACCCTTTAGTTGTGCCACTAGTTATTTACATCCTGTGCTGCTAGAAGTAGTTTAATTTTGCTGTTGATTCAAACAGAACCACAGTTAGGTCCTAGATCCTTTATTCCCTTGGAGGAAGAAAGTACTTTGCAGCTCTTCAAGTTCTTTATTTTTAATACAGTGAGCTTTTGAAGTATTACAGCTGTTTGTTCACAGACAGTATGTATTTCTGGGTTAAACAGACAGACGGTGACTATTCAACTCAATTCAATATACAATTTCATATTTTTAAATTTATATTTAAATGTAGATGGACATTTTCTTCTCAGAAAATTTATGTAAAAGCTTCTAGTTTGTTTCATATGAGTGTACTATTTTCCAGATAGACAGCAATTTTATTATATATTTGCAATCCACAGGAATCTTAAATGGATTACATCTGTTAGACATCACAAATTGCTATTAAATACTTTGTTGTGAATTTACTGGTACTGAGGAGCTATTAAGACAGAAAAGCAGCAGCTTAGTATGTCTAATTGAAAATCTCTTTACCCTCAAAGCTTTTATGTTATTATTTTTTAAAAATCAGAAGTATGATATATTGCATAATAATAAAACCACTTGCATTAAGTGTTGACATTTTCAATAATACCCTGGGAAATTACATTAAAAAGAGTAATTATTTTTGTTCTTGATTTGTACCACTTATGTAAATACAAACACAACAAGCCTTAAAGGTGTTCATTAATAATTATTTGCTTAAGATATTAATTTCAAAAAAACACGTTCAAACCCATACTTTATCTAGTCACAGTGGGAATTTACAAAGTAGTAATACAGTAGCTATAACTACTAAAGCACACAATGATTTTTTAGTCTTTTTTAAAATTTAATTTGTAGTATCACAAATATAAGTAAACACAGAGTGTGTTTGCACTCACCATGTATACTTCTGGGTTTACTGCTGACAAAAAGAGGTTTATGTGTATAATGAATTTGCAGGTTTGTTGGAATTGATATCAGTTTTCTGGGAAAAAAATAAGCAGACAGGTGAAAAAGGAGAAAAATATATTTGCCTACAGGGCTACTCGAAATAATTGTATTTCTAATTTACAATACTATGAACTTTGCTAATTTTGTACAGATAACTCATGGGAGTGCAGTTCGATTTCTTAAAATCAGTGTAACACACGTGCAGAACTTTGCCAAAATTTCAGGGTGAACTTGTGCAGTCATCTCTGTGAAATGAAAACAGTATGTTTTTGTATTTTTAAATTTAGGAAGGAAACAAAGGCATCCAGTATATTCAGAAACCTGTGAACAAGAACTGACAACTGCAAATAGTGGAGGTCAAACTGTATTACTGAACAAGCTAGTTCAATCAATTTTGGTTTCCACTAATGGTTAAGATGATTTTGAGGTAAAGTCATACATTGCCCAATGATATCTGGCAAACTTAAGTATTGTGTTCTAGTTGTTTCTAGCCCAAGAAGGCTTGATCGTTAGTTACCTCAGCCTGTGTGTTGTTGCCTAGAGTTAAGCTGTTTGTTTTTAAAGCACATCTTAGAGACCCTGAGCTGCAGTTTGTTGGGGTGCTTTATAACCTTGTTACTAACATCCAGTTAGTAGCAAGGTGCACAGGGCCAGTTCCTGTAATTAAAAGCCCATCTCCTACATTCTCAGGCACAATGTTCATGTACCAATGTCTGTGTATGCTGTACAATATTTTATTTATGTTTTATATCACGTGTATGTGAACTCCCCTCCCCTTACCAATGCTGCTTACTGTACCACATACCAAGGATATTTGTTAGGAGTTGTGTGCAATGCCATTATTGCACCCATGTGGACATGTGCCTTTCCAGAAATCTTCCTGTGGGTAACTTGAATGTCACTTAAAATCAGGAGCATTAGTTTTTGGGGTTTTTTTTTAAATCATCCTCACAGTGTGTGGGTAATTCACAATGAACAGGCGCATGGCAGAGAGCTGAGAATGCTGTGCAAGGAACTTAAAGGCAGATGTGGATGTGAAATGCTCTTCAATTCACATACTCACAGTTAGAGAACAAGAGAAACAAATTTAACTGCAGCCTGAAAAGACCCACTGTGTACCTATCTGGGGACTGATTGCTATCCTAAGCTTTCAACAAGGCTGCTGGAGAAACAGAAAGCAGGTGGACATGAGTGCCTCTTTGTTGAAAGCACTATTGCCTAGGATTCACCATGAAAAAAACCAGGCCCTTCTTGTGTTCCCTCCCCCCTCAGCCATACTCACCTCTAGAGCATTACTTCAAGACCTGCACTCATTTGCATTATGTGATTGAACAAGCTGTTGTGATTAGTAGTCTCAGTACATCCAGCAGCTAGGTAGAGCAACAGGGTATTAAAAATACATGTTAAACTGCAGGAGACCACAGGGAATCTGGAAACCTCTGTGGGTTTTAAGTGTCAACAGATGGCACAGCATGACCTACTTTGGAATAAATAAATTGAAAAAGAAGGGGTAAAGTTGCTCTGTCAAGAAGTGTCTGTGCTGGTACTGAGAAGCTGCGGAGCTGCAGAGCTCAGGGGACCAACAATGGGGTGTCTCGAGGCTGCCAGCTGACTTTGCAGCCCAGGCATCATTAGTATGTCTTGGCTGTTCAGTAGCCTACTCAATATGTGCTGGCAATATTAATCTGGGTTTCCTAGCAGCAGGTGCTTCTATCATAAGATTTTCTAGCCTGATTACTTTGCAGATTGGCAGAAAGTCCAAGGTTTGAGTGACTCAAAATAGCAAAATTAAATTTCCAGCCCTAGCAATGTCTCTTCTGGAGTCAGGCTGGGTGCTGATTCTGTGGTATCACCTTTTACTTTTAAAGGATACTTACGAAAAAAAGACTTCATTCTCCAAAGAAAAGAATACGGCCCTGTGCTTTCAATCAGTGCCACACACATAAAAGTGATTGTAAGATTTTTCAACTCTCCTCTTATATTTGCTTTAAGGTATACACCACCTATTACTACTACTGCTAATTTCAATGGGAAAATCTCTGAATTGTGTTATTTCTATAGCATTAAGTGTCCTCATTCTCCTCATCAGCTATTTTATAAATTTCATCTATCTTCATTATTGTATCCAGCCTTTTCCAAAATGTCCCTTTAAAAAAGAGCATAAATCCCTCTTAAAGTATAAAGAAAAAGAAAAAACCCAAACTGGATTACATTGTCTGTTGTGAGACACAATGTGTAGACAGGTCAGATGAGCTCTGCTTGTGGAGTAATACGGATGTGGAGTTCCAGCATGTATTCACTTGACTTTATGGACAGTTAAAGCAAAACTGCTATTTGCTACCTAGCAAAGAGAATGAGCTATGTTAAGCCTGCTGAGCACCCTGTTTGTAGAACAATATAACCAATTAATTATGCAGAATGGTTAATTTAATTTTTTTAATGTGTTCAAATTTTTACAGTTTAAATGCATATAAACATTCAGTTCAATTATGAATACAGTGTGTGTTCTTGGCATCCTGTTTGTAACATAAGGATATGCTTTCCCACCAATCTGGGACAAATCCTCTCAAGGGACACTAGACTAAATAACCATTTGATTTTAGATGACAATTGAAGAATCAAAACACTTTACACAAGACCCATTGTGATTTTTTTAATCTGTTTATTCTTTTAATCCTGTTCATTCTTAAACATATCTTTCAGCCCTTTTAACTCAATATACAGGTAACAGGGACAGATTGATTTTAAAGCTTTTCCAACCTGTTAGCATTATGGAGATATATTTATACTCTCTGACAGGGAGAATCCTGTATGACAGGGAAAGGCTGAAGGCATTCAGCCATCCAAGCCTCTGCCAGGCTTCATTTCAGATGATCAGAATTGGCCCTGAGTAACCTGGCCTGACCTAGCAGCCACCCCTGCTGTGAGCAGGAGGCAGGTCCGCAAGACTCCTGAGGTCCCTTCCAGCCTGAATTACCTTATGGTCAGGTATTGGGAGCCACTGTTTGCATTAGACTTTAACATGATGAGCCTTAGCAAAGCAATTTTTCTGGAGTGCCAGAGGAACTTTCCAAACCCCTAAATGTGCAGATAGACCTACAGCTCTCCCAGTGGTGTAGGTATTCAGCTTGCATGAGAAACATATCAGATACCCCACCTTGGAGCCACATACCTGCCTTGATAGAGAAGAAAAGATTATTATAACTCATTGATATCCTCAAAATATACATCTCACTTCCTAAAACAGCTGTGACATCTCTTTATGCTCTTACACTTAATTCAAACCATGAGCCATAGCCACTGGAGGTCCCAGGGAGGCACACTGGCACTGCAACCACATCATGCTGTGCACAGACCTTCCCCAGGCACAAATCCTTGCTGCCCTCCCATGGCAGCAGATCTGATGTCACCTCCTTGGCTGGGGAGCATCAGAGATTTCAGAACCATCAAATCAATACCCTGCAGCACACAACATGTTTCTTCCTGCCTCAAAAGGATGCACAAGCAGCCATTTGGATGAGTACACCAGTGAAGTGATGGTGTAGGAACAACACACCCTTCTCACAAGGCAGGTCTCACCCCATTCCATGGGGTGACCACCATCTATCACGTTTGCTTCCTTAGTGCCCTTTGTGGGATACACATTATGTAGGGGGAATGAAAATTATGAAGGTGTATACAGAGTTTGTGGGGAAATTATTAGTAACTTCATGGTCAGCATGCAAACATAGACCTTTGGTAAGGCCCTGAGTAGGAACACAGGTTCAGTACCTGCTCAATTTTGTTCTGAATTGTGACATCACTAAATCCACTCACTAACAGAAGAAATAAGCATGAGTGTAAGTGTCTGTAGAGTCAAGGTCTTAGACCCATGGTGACATTTTCTGTGACTGATTTAGTTTGGCATGCATGTTTGTACTTGTTTTTTCTCAGAAATATCTCTCCCAGCACTTTGAATGTCCTCTCCTTAGTAATGCAGAAGTCCTGCTATCTGGATAAGAGACACATGCTTAGTTAAAAAAGCCAAAGAATGAGAACTGTCCGGACATGTGGTAAATGTCCCAGGGTGAGGTGTGCTTTATCCCATTATTATGAAGGACTAAATCATTAATTAAGCTTTATTTAGCTTCCAGGCTAGGATGTCCCTAAATTTTAATCTGTTACATATATCAAATTATTATTATTAATTTTCATCTGTTACATATCCCTAAATTTTCGTGTTATATATATACGATCATTTGCTTTTATTTCCTCCAGATTCTGTGCTTAGACAGAGTTTACGTGTAGAATATAGAAAAGTTCTTACAAAATTACTTTTAACAAAGCCCTAGATTCACAACCTGCCAGCACCATTTTCTTTTGAGGAGATGGTAGGGATAATACTGTCTTTTAAATGTTTTCTTATATTTATTCTGTTGATGATATCATTCAATTCACAGCAATATTTTTATTCTTCACATGACTAATTTGGTAGCATAAATCCAGAGCTGTCAGAAATCTGAATGCGAAGAAACTATTCTTAAATATGAAAAAATGTTGTGAGGTATCTAGATATAAGACCAAGCAATATATATATAAACACTGTTTACAGAATTGACAAAACAGATCAAGGATGAACGACTAAAATGTAATTTCTGCTATAAAAAATACTTTCGTTTTCCTGAAGAAGGGCTGTAATAATAGTGTGTTGAATTGCCTGTCAGAGTATAGGTGACACTGTGACACTTCCACAGCTGATATTTGAGAACTGAGATGACAGTCTCAGTCCCACTCCAGATAATTTCCAAGATGCTGTAGATTAACAGGGTAATCAAGGACAAAGTCAGAGTCTGAGGCATTACAGGAAAGGTCAAAGAAAGTGGAAAAAGCTCCCAGAAAAGTCCTCAGATTCAGGAACTGGTGTTTCCATTGTCAAGAGAAAATCTGTCCTGGCACAGAGACACTCCAAGACCTCCATTAAATCAGAGTGAGTGTTCATGTGAGGAAGCAGAGTAGAAGGAGAACTTCAGTTTCTGATGTTCTGGACCTAGATGCTGTTCAAGTGCCTGTGACATTAAAGTGATGTCTTGAGTACCTCCAGAACAGAGCTGAGGTTAAACTGTCAAGTCTTGCAAAAGCTTTGCTGATCAAAAAAATGAACAGCTAACTCGACGAAAGGCCAGGCTGAGTGAGTATGAAATGGGATCCATGCTCTGAAGTGCAATTAGGTCCTTTGGGTCAGGTGAACAGGTGGGTTAGTTTCATAGGGTATTGTTAAAAGGCTTAGGTTAATTACAGTGAAAGGTGATGCACAGGTAAACTACACAAGTAATCATCTGGTATCTCATATAGAAATTCTGTTTTAAAAGTCAAAATTAAGTGTATTCAGTTAATAGTGTTAGGGACATTTTGATAAGCTGTAATATCTTTTGGTTTATCCTGTGTAGAGGAGGATTTTCAGTTGTGATAATGTATGGCTTTTAGGTTTTTAACTGAAATGTTAAATGTTTTAACTAGTGTTAGTTATAAAGTATGAGCACAGTCCAAGCATACAATTTGATTGGTTCTAAATTCAGAGTGAGATGGTACATTATAAATAAGTTGTTTTCAACAATTAGAATGCTTTTAATAAAAAAGGAACTTTAAAAGGCCTCCTTTTTTCTTAAATATTTTTGCCAATTGAGTGATAGCTCTCATTAGCCATGAAGTTGCCTGTACGTTCATGTAGCAGTGAATCTTTAATTTGTCATTTTATGGGCATCTAGTCTACAAAATGTACTGCTCAAAAATACTGCTAAAGTTAAAATCCATCAGGCCTGAAAATTACTGTAACTTATTTACTTTTATGAAGACCATAATTAACCAAAATAATTACAAATATTTTTAAAAAAGGAAGTTTGAAAGAGAAGTGAAAAAGCATTGTATTTTACACTACTGTCTAAGACCTTACAGATTTCTTTGGAAATATATGATTTGATACCTATCTCTTCTATGTTCTGACTAGGTTAGTACTGGCAATATGTACCAGCCTAGATAAACCAGTGAAGTTCTGAAAAACATAATTATTTATAATCTCCTCCAAACCTGTGAAAATAGTTGCCAGAAATATACATGTCCCTTTCTGTTTGCTGACTGTTAAGTTGAAGCCAGGGTTAGACCTAGGTAGACATAGGTATCTTTTAGGCCCTTGATTTATGACATATGACACTGTTTATCCTGTGATAAAGGACAGGATAGAGAGCAACAACACACAGTTTTATTTATTGAAATTTCCTCCAAAGTTCATAAGTTTTCAGAAAGAAATGTGATTTTTCTAAATTTTTAAAACCCCAGGGATGCAGTCATTAATAAGTCATGAGCTGGCATTTTACAAAAGACACTATTTCTAGTATATTTTGTACATGGTGCCAAAAGTGCATCTGATGTTTTCTTTTAGAAATTAAGGTTTCCTGCCTAATCCACTTGTTCTAATCTCCAGCTGCTTTTTTTGGTAAAACATGAGCTGAAGAAAAACAGAAACATTGACTTTTTTGTTGGTTTTCTTCTATTCCTTTTTGGTTGCTATTCTTTCATTGTTCTGACACACCGGTACAGCAATAATTCAAAAACATTTTTGCCTAATAAATTACTGCCTGCTATTCTCTACAAATAAATACATTACACTGAGCCACAAATACAGATTGAGCTGCTGCTGGCTATGTCTTCCATCTGCACAGCCTTTCCCCAAACTGCCTGACGACATCACATAGATTATTCTGACTCACTGTGATCTCACAAAGCCTCTGCCTAACGCAGGTATTAGCAACAGGAAATATTAGCAATGGACATCAACTCGATGAAGCAGAAGAGTAAAGCAGATAATGAATTTTTAAGAGTGGTTGAGTCTGCCCGTGTTGAAAAATAAATACAGGGAAGGATTGATTTAAACTGTTTACATAACTGACTTTAAATTAACTTGCAATTAGGCCCTCACCAAGAATTACTCAGTGATTATACCCTCCAGCTGCCTAATACAAGCATGGGTTCTGGGCAAGGCTGTAACGAGGAGGGATGAGCTGCTGCTTCCCAAATGGGTCCTTTTGGGGCCACCCCTGTGGAATGCCAAAACAAGGCACTAGAGGGAACTCAGCCTATGCCCTACAAGGCCTTGACACTGGGTTTTCCCTACGACTCACATCCTTGGACCCTTAAGCACAGCATACATAAAGCTGTATGCATGTGCTTTAAAGACACCTGCAGCGGTAACTCCATCTGCTGAAGCAAAGGTACCAGTGTTCTTTTGCATCGCATATACACATGGCGCGTTTCATCTTTTCTGTCAGCAGTAATGTGGTTTTTTAACCTTTTGTCTGTTCATTCTTTTCTTTCCTTGTCACATCTGTGTCCACCTGGTGTAAATGCAAAAAGTTACTGAATGTGTCTGTGTGTGTAAAATGCATTCCCTTCTATTTCTGGCATGGAAATTAAGGGAAGGGTGGAGGTGTGCTGGAGGTCCTTAAAAAGAGATGTCAGGGAGACTGGCTGAGGAAGACAATATGGAGAAAGGTTTCTGTGTCAGCAGAGCTCCTTCCTCTGGCCATCAGGTATCAGCTTCCCACTCCTTCACCTTCTTCCATATCGCACTGAAGCCCGGAGGCAAAGCATGTCCTTCCCAGTTCCAAGAGCGCTGCCCACATCACCAACTCAGCAGTGTTAAAAGTGAGCAAAGCCCTTCCTAAGAAAATTGTGACTAAGATGGCATTTGGATCAAGGCTGCAAGACTTGATCAAGATTACTTTTACCCTTCCCTCACATCTTCACACTGTTTTCCCATAGTATTTGAAAAGTAGGGCACGTATGTGTTAAAAATCGTGTGAACATACAGCAATTTGGAAGACTGGAAATAATCAATAGTAACAGCAATACCAGTTAACTCTTCAGTGTTGCCACAGGGGAGAGGATAAAATCAGGCAGTGTTGCTTGTACAGAAGTTTCTGTTTCATCTCAAGGCTATTTAGGGTTATGGGCTGCCCTGTCACTGAGTGCTACTTCTGGGGCTGTGAAGGGAAAACTGGAAAACCTGAGATTTTTTGGAAAGCTGCCTTCTTTAAACACTCTGAAATACGCTGATACAGCCATCAAAGCTGGCATGTTTCAGAACATGTCTTAGGCTGGGGGTGTGTATTCTATTTTCCTTCTGTGTAGAGGTGGGGCAGTTATCTTCTGTTAATTGGGCAGTTTTCTTTGTCTCTTCCACAACCAATCCTCTCTCAGGGAAGATATCTTCTGTTAATGGGCCATTGAATCTCACTGCATGACTGATAAAATTACATCAACCCGTTGTGAGATGCTCCACCCAGTGGGAGGAGCAAAGCATTCCTACCTGGATATAATCTGACGTTTGGAATAACAGAGACAGCCTTTTCCCACTGGATTCCCAGAAGAGCAGCTTTCTTCTCCACCGGATTCCCAGAGAAAGACCAGGCCCACCTACACCACCACTGGACCTTCTGAGGAAAACTACACCCTTCTACAGGATCAATGCTTCAACAGAACCACATCTGTCCCTCCAGGAGGACTGCAGCCACCATTTAACGGGACTGCTACCAACACCCTGATCAATAGGGTGTTGTTATTCCAACTGTTATTCCTATTCCCATATCTTTGCCTGAGAGTCCCTTAATTTCAAAATGATAATAATTTGGAGGGAGGGGGTTTACATTTTCCATTTCAAGGGAGGCTCCTGCCTTCCTTAGCAGACACCTGTCTTTTCAAACCAAGAAAGAACATTACTGAGGCTGGTGGCTATGTGATCCAGATGGGGGCTCACCAGAACTGGGGGTTCTAACCTGACCCCTCCTTTTACCCCAACACTTCCTAAAGACAGAAATTTAAATGTGTGTTTCTTGTTCATTTTTGTGTACCCAGCTATGGCTCTCCAGAGCTTCAGCATGTATTCACAACAGCACTGAAGTCAGAAAAATAAAAATTCATAACTGAAAAATAAAGAGTAAAAATGAAAAGTGTTGAAAATAGGAGTTCAGCTGAACTAACAGTGCACAGGCACAGTTAGTTAATCAGAATTATCTCTGTGGACAAAGTAATGGCATCTGTGTTACCAGTTTATCTTTATTAAAGTTAACTTATATGCAGCAAGAAGTCACATGGCTGCTGTTGAATTCAGTCCGGATAGTTAAAAATTTGAAAGACTACCCTTGACCAAAATGAGAGAAAGCACAAAGGAGCAGGGTAAACTCTTACCTTGAATCGCCTACAACACAAGCAGGTCAGAAATGTTCAGCTAACCATGGAGCTACCATTGAACACTCAGACAACCAGCGTCCTACAGCAAGAGGCTAAGGAGTTTTATACACATGCAGCAAGCAGGCTGTACATGCCACAGGCTCTCGAACAGCAGATCCAGCCTAGAAAATTAGATAAAAAGCCTTGGTTCATGAGTGTCAGAGCTGCAAACTACATTTGCATCTTCCTGTATGTCCTCCTGACAGTGATCAGTCCAGGTCAGACCTCTCAGACTTTCTGATCTCTGAGGAAAGTCTTCTTAAACTCTAATTGTTTGGGGTTTTGAGTTGTATTTGACAGATTAATTCTGTGGTATCTGTGTGGACCAGTACATCAGTTGTTTCTAGTCCTCCAGGATATCAAGTGAGGTATGTTATGTTATCAAGGCTTGACAGGTCAATTCATGTCAGGTTGACAGGAGAAATCTCAAGAGAATAATTGTCTCTTGTAAAAATCTAACTGTCCTCTAGAAAAAAGTACATATTGTCTTAAAGGAATTGTACCTAGAACATAGCAGAATAAATATGACCCACTCAATTTGATTTTTCAGGTGAAAAAACCTACCTGTATGAACATTTGCCCAGAAATGAGGGAAACTGAGAACAATTAAATGCATTTAGGAGGAAAGACAAGAAAAAAGACACAGCTGCAGTGAAAAGTAAAGAAAACAGTTGGGGAAAGTGATGGGAAGGCTTGAGGTGTTAAGGACTGGCTGGTGGCAGACAAAAACTGGATCACTCGCAAATTGCACATTCTGTCCTCCTGGAGGAAGATGTTCTCTCTTGGGAAAGACTAGGCCTCTCTCTTTCTTCCAGGATCTAATGAAAGGCTAAAGATAAAGCAAATGTAAACTCAAGGAACTATGAGGAAACTGTGCATGTCCATGGTTTTCTCAGCCAGCTGCTGGCTGCAGCATGTTTGTACGGCAGCGGAGAGCAGCAGCTAATGAGCAGAAACTGCTGACTTATCATCAGCCTCCCCACTGCTGGTCATAGGGAGAGGACAGTGGTATGTATAGATTATATATTGTATCAAAGGGTCCAAAAAAAGGGTGGAGAAAAGTGTAATAGTCATGTTTATTGTGCAAATTACTAAAATCATTGTGTAATAAGACTGTATACAACACAAAACCTAGGTGCATGCTGATTTATCTCACCAGTCCTATCAAACTACAAACATTTCTAAGCTGAATCTTGTATTAACTGCATTTTACATACTACACAGTAAGACAAGGAAGACTTGCAGATCACACACACACACACAATAAACCATATGTACTGCCAAAGGCGAAACCTAGCTGGACCTCCAGATACTATGGTTCACTTTCTAGGTGAGTGAACAGCCTACTGAGGGACCTCAAGCCAGGTAATTCCCTTCTGCATACCTCTTTTCCCAGCTGTAAAACATACAGTAGGCTTCTAACATACAGTAATGCACATACTTTATCTGGCTACTTCTTGAAAACAGTGAAAACCTGAGAGCAGTAAGCACTTGTGCAGCATTTTGTGACACTTGAAGCAGTGCTAACCATTAAGAATGCTGCACCAAGGTGCAATTTCTAGTAATGAACAGTAGGTACTGATCAGTCAGAGAAAAAGTTAGTTACAAGATCTGTCATCTCACATTGTCATTCTTGAGATGGTCCCGGTCAAAGAGTAGAAGCAAACTGATTTTCATCTAGCCATTAAAATTTCTTAAATTTACAGTAACATCAGCTACCTCAGGAGATAATTTTTTCTTGCAGTATCTTTCCTTCCAACATTAAACAATGGTGACATCTACACTGCTTCTGTCATCTCTTAGTTGACCTTGTTTTTCAGGGTATTTTTTTCTCCGTCTTGCCATTTTTTCCCTTTTCATTCCTAGTACACAGGAAAAGGGGCACAAAAAATCATTCCTTTTTTATTACATGCATACAAAGAATGTTTAAAATTTGGACAAGGGCTATCAATTTACTACTTCATTAATTCCTACAGTGACTTATTGCTATTCTAAATATGATAACATACAATTTGTGAACATCCTGATGCTAGGAATGAAACTTACAAAAGCTTCATGCTATATACACATAGAAGTAAGTTACAGATCTTAAATTACGTATCATTTTAAGTAAGGGCACACATTCTTTGTTGTGCAGCTATGTCACTAGGCAGTAAAGAACACAAGAATCAGGTGATGAGAGAAACTAGAGGAAAGCCTGACTCTCTATATTTAGCCCTTTATTAGATGTAGCTCTAGGTCTTGTTTCAGGAAATGAAAAACAGAGTAAGCTTTATTTTGATGGCATTGCCATCAAAAGGACATTGGCAAATTAAAGGGTTCAAATGCCTACTTGATGAAAGCATACCGCTTCATTAAAAGGTGCAAATGGCATCTTTAATACAAACAAACCTTTGCTTAAAATAAAAACCTTTGCATAAAACCTTTTGCTTTATGACCTTAAGAATGGCACAATGGCCATGATGATTACACCACTTCTTGAAAAACACACAGCCACTTACTGAACTACAACAAAAGAGTCAGCAAAGTCTGACTGTATTAATATGAGAAAAGTCCTGGATCCTCAAACACTTCCTCTTCCAAGTACAATTTAGGGAAATCGCACCAGTTTACTCAACACTGGCAACCTACACTGTAAGTGCACATAACCAGCCTAGTTCTCAAACAGAGGACAAGGGTTTATGAACCACTCAGACTAAGTGATGCTTCTGTCACACACTTGTAGTAATGTCACTAGGCTAAGGTTAAATAAAGTACCAATGCAGTGTTCCAAGAGAGTCAGGGCTTTGCAAAATCTAAAGGCTGTTTTCTGGGAGTTGAACAAGTAAGATTTTATTACCTCATGGGAAAAAAAGTTAGAGAGGAATGCTGACTTCAACACAGGAGGAGACTCTGCTAGGACATGTTTGTTGAGCAAATTAATTCCCAAGGAAACTTTTTCAAATTCAGCTGAATTGCTGACCTTCCTGTCTTAGCTCTGATAACATTCTCCTACACTCTCAGAGCAAGCCAGAAAGTTCACAGCCTCAAAATTGCTGATAACATTCTATTCCTCAACTTCAGCACTTAGGTCCTTTTATTGGATAATGTATTTCTCCTTAATTGATGGATATGCCCCTCATCAATCTTTTCTAGTGAAACAACAACTAAATATTTATTTCTCACTATCAAAAATATTTAACACTGTGATTCCTGTTCAACAAGGTAGCATCAGTTTTTCACAGTAGATGTTTACATTTTACAACTTTACCTCTTACTTACATCATAGCCTCTTTTGGGTAAGAACCAGCCTACTCCTAACAGAAAACCATCTTAGAAATTACAACAGAAAATAAAATCCCCTTAAAAAGTTCAGTCAAGCATATAATATGAAAAAACATATGTAAAGAACACATTGTAAAATCAAAATTCAAAGAGCATAAGAAGTTGTTCAGGAAAATAAGGAATTTGTTTAACTGCATAATGGAAGTGTCAAGACCTTCCTTCCAGAACCTGAAGGGAACCTACAAGAAAGATGGAGAGAGACTTTTTACAAGAGCATATAGGGACAGGACAAGGGGGAATGGCTTCAAACTGAAAGAGAGTACGTTTGGATTAGATATTAGGATGAAGTTCTTTGCTATAAGGGTGGTGAGGCACTGGAACAGATTATCCAGAGAGAGCTGGGGATGCCCTATCCCTGGAGGTGCTCCAGGCCAGGTTGGATGGGGCCTTGAGCAACCTGGTCTAGAAGAGTGTCCCTGCCCATGGCAAGGGGGTTGGAACTAGGTGATCTTTAAGACTCCTTCCAACCCAAGCCATTTTATGATTCTATGACTCTAAATAGAAAATAAAGGTAAACTTATTTTCAAAATTACAATGAAACATAATCTATAATCTTCAGGCTTCATATAATCTATAGAGCTTTGTACTTGATTTCAAAACTGTCTAAAGAAGAAAAAATCCCCAAGTGTGACAGTTATCAAATGTTTTATAACACATAAATTTAAAAAAATAATCTGAAAATAATTAAAGTACTGCTTAAAATGACATGCCTTGGATAAAATATTAAATATTAATCAGATGAAATGAAATTAAATTTACACTCTCATATGCAGATTGCTTAAGTACTCAGCAGAATTCAGCAAAATCTCTGAAGAGATCCTGGTGTAATAGAGTTCAAATGTACATAGGATTTCTAGCTCCTGTTGCATTAGGAGGCAGAAACATTTTAGCCTTAGAGCACCAAGCCAGCCATTATTAATGAAGCTGTCAAATGGGCTGAGCCTTAGCCACACGTGAGAATCCAACAACAGATACTTCTGTCCTCCATGAGAGCTAAATTTCAGGACCATCAACACATAACACTTAACTGTTTAAAAATAAAGTGGGAGTTAACTCTCAATTGATTCTCCTGCGTTCTGCACAGCATTGCACTAGACTTTTAAACAGAAAGGATTTCCATTATCTAACTGAAGTGCTAATGTTCAGTTTCCTTAATGACCTCAGAAGATTTAATAAGCAATTTATTTAATTCCTGTATAGCAGACACATGACTAGCTGATAACACATCCACTAATTTTGATAATTTTCTTCCTTAAAGCCTGGTCACTCCCTAAGTGTCACTCCATAATTTTATATTACACTGCAAACAAACCCTCCAAATATGACACTAATGTTTTGCTGGCTCTGAACTCAAAAGAGAGTACGTTCGTGTAATACAATGCCTCCTATTCAGGACACTGGGATAAGGAATCTCTCAAAGTGAAGGAAATCTTGAGAGTGAAAATCTCTGTAAGTTGATATCATAGAAACATAAAGGAAAAAAAGCAGGAAAGTGACAAGTAAGGTGCAGAATATGGTCCTAAAAGATGACCACGTTCTGATTTTCAGCTGATCATGTTGCACTTAGGCCTAATATACAAACCAGCCCATTGTGCAGGAAGGGGCTCAGCCCAAAGATCTCAGGAAGACAGAAACATAAAGCGCTCCAACACTTCTGCCGGATCAGTGACAGTGTGCTAAATAAGCTTTGGGGGTTTTGCTACTGTTTAGAAAGACCAGACTGTTATCTCACCCTTTAGGGTCCAGTAAGTTATGGGAAGTGTTAAGTTTCCCAACACTTCCGAAGTCTCAACCACTAGCTCTCAAAGAATTGACTGAGGAGCTGAGAACTATTTGCCATTAACATTTAATGAATTCTTTAACCCTAAGGGATGTGTTGGCAAATCAGGGCAGGAACAAAGAGGTATGTGACATAGATAAATTTTATCCAGGATCAGAGCTAGCATTCACACTGTCAGCTCCGAAGGGTAAGAAGAGGCTGATAGTAATGAGATAATAATCAAAGGGAAAAAGGACACATCCTTCTAAATAACCACTGGCTGATGGAAACTCTCTCTTGTCAAGCTAGTTAGTAAGATTCAGGGTGACCAAACAAAATTAACCGTTGCCTAAAGCTATGAGCAACTGTTAAGGGATTTTGCTTTGCACTTGGGTGACACTCAGCCAAAAGAAAAAAAGGAAAAAAAGAGAAAAGCACAACGCAGATCAATACAGCATTTACCAAATATAGCAAACTCAGAATTACAGTCTCCTTGAGTCATCCTCGGTGAGATTCCAGTAGCATTTTTCTTTGCCTTAACACTGTTCATAAAAAAAAAAAAAATCCCACAAACAGAAAACCAGGAAGGGTTTTGTTCATTTTTAGAATAGAAGATAGAGGACACTAAATTAGAGAGTATTTAGATTAGGCAGGAAACTGGGTTGTTGAAGCCACACGTGGTGGGTGACTTGGTGACCTGTGACCTTGGTGACTTGTGACACTTGGTGACCTCAAGTACACCAATACCAGTCTCTTTTGCAAGACAGTGAACCTCTAATTCTTTAGGGTGAACCAAAAATTTTGTATCAACCCTTAATTTAGAACACCAGTAGCCAAATAGCCTAATTTTACAACTACGTAACCACTGTCTACAAGCAAGCCAAAAAATCCTTAGTTTTTGATCTTTTGCCCAAGCTCCTGTCAGGGCTGTACTAATGAATCCTGCCAATTGTCCCGTGCGGAATGAATCGATGCTCTGGGCCACAGCTGCAGCAGCATGCACCATGAACACATCTAACGCTGCTTAATCTGTGTCCCTGCAAATGCTGTTCACACTGTGGAGCCGCCTCAGGCAGACACAAGCAGCCGTTTTCTTCCTACGCACCTCTCCTCTCCTAGGACACCAGAGTTCTGAGTGTGTCTTTTTTCTGCTGGATCTTAAAAATTATTTTCTATCTTATGTAAATTTCACATACTTCCTAGTATTAATCTTATTTAAACACTAGATTAGGAAAATAACTGCAAATCTGTTACCTCCTCAACACGCCTGTCAGACTAATCCACAGTCCAATTCCTTAGGAATTTTAAGTCAGGAGATGTATTTTCCAGCAGTGCTATGTGCAAGAGACGAATCTGGTGAAAAATACAAAATTCGACTTGCTCCATTCATTTTCTGTCACTGCTACTTTTCAGTGTTGACTCGTTTAATAACCACTTACTATGAAAACATTTAAGGAGCACTACCACATGAATTTCAATGCCTAACTGCCCAACTTGCTTTAACTCTGTTTTCAACAAACAAAACAATCCTTTTGAACCTAAGCGATTCTTGGTGAGCTATTTATCTCCTAATTCTGCTGACACAGTTAAAAGACTAAGTATTTCTACCAATGCACTAGAAGGCTATCAAGTAATTTAAATACACATACTTGAATTAACAGACACACACTCAAAGAAAAACCAGAGACATGTATAAGGGGAGGCCAAATTGTTTTATTTAATTTTTTAGTGACCAATTGAATTTCTGGCAGTAAGCTCTGCTCTTTGCTTTCTTTTTCTTGTTTTTTTTTGTTGGCTTTTTAATTTTAACTTTTTTAAAGAAATCAGCAGTGCTCAATTTGGTGGGCTGGAATTTTAGTCAAATTCCAGTTAATTTTAAAAACAAACAGAAGAACAGGAATTCCAGATAGTTTCCAGAGCAGAGGGCAAAACTTCACATTTGTATTAAAATTCCATGTTTATACTTGATTGGGAGACAGAATGTAAAACTATTGTCAGTAGTGCATGAATAAAACATTCACATTTGATCTGGAACCTTAATCAGAAAGCTGTACTCTCCTTCCAAAATTTTCATTACCTTGTGCAAAGCAAGTCAAGTCTTCATGTGTCAAGCACACACGTAAAATTGTCCATATTTTATGTACAAGACATCTACCAATCAGGCAGTGCAAAATACATCCTTTCATAACAAAACTAAAATGTACCTCTCAAAGTATGAACAAGAATATACACATAATACAAGATGTACACTATTTACACAACCATAAAAAATATAATACAAGGGGGTTTTTTTAATGTGATTGTAAGACTTGACAGTCTTTTGCAATTTTTGTTGCAACAAGGCATGTTTAAGTTTCCTGGATGGAGTTTTCTTTGCCAATTACTCATGAGATCTTGGAAACTACGCTTGAACTTTTAGGAGAGTTTTCAAATGGACTGCCATCAACTCCCTGTTTTGGTCAGACAGTTCAGCTGTACCACCCACCCAGTGGCTGGGAGGCTTTGGAAGGACACTGGGAGATGGTGGGTCACTAAACTTTGCCCCAGCATAATTTTCTTTTTGGCTCACTTCATTTAGGGCAATAGGTTTCTTGGACTTGGCATTTTTGAAGTTCTCTGTGTTTTTAAGTGGCTTTTTCTCCTGCTTCTGAACTATTTCCGGCGACACAGAATCCTGCCAAAAGTTCTCTATCTTCTTCGCCGAGGCGATCTTCGTTACTGGCGTGTTACACTTACTCTTCTGCCTGTTAATCTTTGGTTGTTCACACAGGTGTAAGCTGTGAACGGGCTGGCCGTAGGGAACGGCCACTTTCTCTGTCTTTCCCATCTTGTTTTTTAAGAACTGCGGAGACAAAGAAGAGCCAAGTCAACCACGACCCCCCTCCTCCGCGCTCCCTCACCGCCCCCGACACTTAGTGAGGCGCCGGGGGCGACCTCGGCAGGGTGGGCGGTACCGAGAAGCCTTCTCCCCGCTATTTCTCGCTTATCCCACAGCTCGGCTGGCACGGGCTGCCTGAGGGCGCGGAGCCCCCCGGCCGCCATGGGGCGCTGCGCACCACGCACGTCCCGCCTTCAGCGAGAGCGGGGCGGGGCTGGCGCGCGGCCACCGGCAGGGCTAAATCCGGCTTGTTGCTGGGGCGCAGCGCCGGGCGCCCATTGGTGGGCGCCGGGCAGCCAATCGCCGCCCGCGGTTCGCCTTTCAGCCCGCCCCGCCCCGTCCGAGCGTAACGGAAACTCTGCCACCCCCCCGCCCGCTCCCCCCCTCACCGCTCTGAGGGGGCGCCCCGCTCGCTGTTTCCCCCCACCCCGAGGGAAAGGGAAAACGGTCGCCCGGATCGCGGGCACCGGGAGCGGGCTAAAGTGAGGAGAAGTAGCGCAGCCTTGTCTTTACCTCCTTCCTGAGGGGTTTGCCGGGCGCAGGTCTCGAGGGGGCAGGCGCAGGGGGCTCCTCCGGGGGGGCGTCCGTCACCAAGTCGGTTCCCAGCGGTGTCCGTCTCCCCAGCCCTGCGCGGTGCTGCTGGTACTGCTGGTAGCGGCTGGGCAGGAGCCCCGCGGGGCCAGGCCGGATCTTTCCCTTCCTCCGCCGCACCCTCTTCAGCGCGGGGCGGGCGCTGCCCCCCGGGCCCGCCAGGCAGCAGCTGGGTTGGTTCTCGCAGTTGCTGTCCCCGCGCCGGAGGCGCTGGAGCAGGGCAGAGGGCGGTAGTCGCCGCGGGTCTTCGGTGCCCGCCGAGATCCGAGCCAGGAAGGGCGGCGGCGCCGTGGTGGTAACCATGGTGGGACGTGGGTACCCAGAGTTGTGCCGGGGAGAGGGGTCAAGCCCAAGCAGGGACGAGCGGGTCGGGTTGCTGGGGAGGATCTGCCCGGGCTTTGTGACGGGGTGAGGAAGTGGTGGCGCAACTGAAGCCGCCGCTAGGAGAACATGGCGGGGGAGTGAGGAGAGCCACCAGCAGCTCCCCGGTGTTGTT
>VWZV01004352.1:0-17113 GCA_013397155.1 Irena cyanogastra
AGAATGACAAAGCTCCAAGAGCTTTAGCAGTTCTGCTTTAGCAGAACTGATCCGGAAAGCTAGGACCTGGATCAGGGAGCTAGCAGGAATTAAGACTGAGGATGTAAATGTGGACCTTGCTATCTTGCATTTGGTGAGGGAGTTTTTATTTTTCTGAACATTATAATACATGAAAACCTTAATTCTAACCCAAATCTTTACTAACAAATCAGATTGATGGGCAGAATGATAAAGGTTAAGCATAATTTGTTATATACAGTTTTCAAAGTCATACACAAATCCCTGTGTTCTGAGTGCTAAACTCCTGTGACCTACACATATGTTGTTTATTTTATTAGACTACATGTGAATGAAGTGAACAGCTGTGACCTCCCCTTGTACTTTGAAAGGTGTCTGATAAAAAACAAACAAATCCTCTTTAAGAAAAAAATTCTTAATTTGGAGTCATTCATTCTACTTATATAATGACTTTTGAATGTAATAAAAACATGGAATAATTTAATAATTAATAGTGAAAAGGCAGGTAAGGGAGACTGTCACACCTGTTCATAGGTAGTTCTGGAGTTATCTCTTAACATTTCAGTTATAATGCATTGCTCACAACCACTATTTTCTAACACAGAACCAGACTAATTGTAAACAGATATGATGTTCATGTAAGCCTCTATGTGGGCCGAAACTGAGTTCGAGCAATGCCATTTCCTCTTTGTGCAACTTTCAGTTACCTAAAATATGTTATTAAAAGAATCTCCCTCTTTCGATACATAATTTAAACAATTCTTTGTTGGATTGGGTGTGACTTTTTAAGTGCAATCACTAAACTGATAGTTAAATACTAGTATTTAACTACTTTTAATAAAGTCACTAAAATTACTCTGTCTGCTCTGCAGGCTTATATTGTTTTTATTACACCAAATGATTTCTTTCAAATAGCTAACAGTACATGAAAACTAAATGTGTGTAACCCATTGTTAAACTAATACATAACCTTATGTAGTCTTATAAAGATTTAGTTTATGTCAAAAAATGAGACAATCAGTGTTAAGTTTTGAATGTGACTAAAACACAATGATATACACTGTGCACTGTAAAGCACTTAGAGCAATTATCACCCAATATCCCTTCTCTATACCTACTGGACTGCACACACTCCTTTTTTCCCCCAGAAAATACAGCTCTTCAAATATAAGCATGCATAATGAGAATACAACAAGAAAACAAGAAAAAAGGCCTCAGAACTCAGCTGGAGAATGAGGCTGCTGCCTCCTCAGCTATAAGATGGTGTTGATCAGCTTAGCTTTCTGCAAGACAGCTGCTCACAGCTTCTGCTAAGCTGTGCACTCAGTATGGGATGCGGAAGAGAGGAGATAGGGATACTGGGATAGGAGCCTGGAAACAGGGAATATTGTAGTTAATATTATGGTGTGGAGGGAACTGAAGAAGGAAAATGCAACAAACCACTGGTTTGTGACTCACTGACACCGTGTATTTTATTTGCCTTGTTCTTGGCCTGTGCAGCTTTGATGATCTCTGTCCTTGGTCTTCTTCCACTTACTCCCACTGCTATGTGAGCTTCTGCATGTGTCAAATGACCCAGATGTTTCTCCTCCACTCACTGTCTTCCAATTTGACTGAGAAACTCCTGGGATTAACAGGCAAAAAAAAAGACATGAACAGGGTGTATTTTCAGTAACAAATTCTGTAGCTAATTGAAAACTAAAAATCAATTACAATATTTTTAAATATTTAGTTAGTAGATGGGTGATTTGGTGTCTTCTACTTTTAAAAATTTTCATATGTAATCATATTTAGAATAATTGAAATTCTGTTATGAATTACCAGAATCTGTTACAGATTCTCTGCCTTTTAAGACTGAAGTAACAGAAAATTTGTTCACGCTTGCCATATCACTGCCTGGAGAGATGCAGGAACACACAAAGAAAGAAAGCAGAACATAGCTGTAGCTGGCTAGGCTCATTTAATCCAAATATTTAATAACCATATGTTCCTAACAATAAATAAGAAATAGCAATCTATTCTGTATCAAAGGATATATTTGAACCCCCTGGGCAAGTTTGGCTTAAGCTTATGAGGTATGTGTTAGTGGAAAGGAAATACACAAATAAAAGATGAATATGTTCTGAACAACTTTACCAACAAAGAGGAGAGGAGGATACAGGAATACACTGCACAGTTCTGTACTTTGTTATTGAAACAAGCAGAATAACTTCCCTCAAAGCACACACTGTGAACTGCACAGACTGTGACAAGAGCCCAGGCCTGGCCAGATACCCAGATCAGCTCACTGTGTCCAGCTGGAGTCACGTCACGTCAGTGGACACGTTAGCTTAAAGGCACAAAGTAGTGATAAGAACATATTTACCCAGCTAAGAGGAAAAGTGCAGTAAATCTCTCTGTGTCATTTTCCACCATGTTCCTCAAACAGTTACATAAACCCAACCCACATTTCTCTGTTACTATGTCACAAATACAATCCTCTCTCTAAAAAAATAATAATAGCAAAAGATCTCCATTTGAAAAAAAACATGTTAAATAATTTGCAGGCATGATTAACAGTTCTGCTGAATAGTAAAAATCTGGTTATAGCAGCTAGGGTATGGTGGTTTTTTAGGGGCAGGATAAAGTTTATTTGATTCTCTGTAACTGTGTGTCCTCAGCTGAACCTACCAGCCCTTTGCTGTGTGAGGATTATAACTCACTTTGCAGTTGGATCAGCCTCTGTTTCTATTTTTAGTGCAGATCTTGCTCCTTATTTAGTCCTGATTGCATAGCCAGAACTGCATTCTCAGCAGCTCAGTGAAAAGCCTGCCTGTTCCATTTTATAACTTTTCCAGACAAAGAGATGGGAAGCCTATAGCTTTCCAAACAGTCTTATTTTAGGAGCTTGCAACACGATACAGTCCAAAAACCCAAGGGCCACATGAATCCCTGCTGAAATACTATAGACTTTCCTGAAGTTTTACACAGCAAGAATTTGGCTACTTCTAAGTTAACTGTGATATTAAAAACAAAACAAAACAAAAACGCCAAAAAACCCCCACCAACCAAAATATCTCAACAAACCCAAACAATCAAAACCAAACAAGCCCCCAGATTCTCCAAAAACCTTCTTCACCCTAAATACTTAAAATATATCCACTGAAACAGTAATAGACATCTGGATCAAATTCTTCAAAAAGCATTTTATCCTCCTTAGATTCATAGTTTATAAATCCAATTCAGGAAGGCAACTACTAGCCAAAAAAGAAATAAACAAGGAAAAATGGAAAATGTTGGTTTTAAAGAATCTCTTAGCAGGGATGACCACACAGAAGTAATTTTCTGCCACTCAATTAAAACCATAAGAACATTCCTGGTTTTGAACAAAGTTTCCCACTACAGCAAGGAATTTCTTCAATTCTGTCAGCATCAGCTAAAATGCTTCACCTTCAATTCTAGGATTTGCTTCTGGAATATCTGCTCAGTCATTTATACTTCGTAAGCTATGGTTCCATTCGTTGCACAAAGTGCATAACTAAAACCCAAGATTAAGATGATCAAGACCACTGTGAGGCTATAAATACACAAAATGCAAAAAATCTACATGGATAATACATGTAAAATACATTTCTATCCACATGTACTGAAATACACTGTCAACAATGGGTCTTATTGTCATGTGAGAAGACACTGCATCTAACCACACACTGAAACTACACATAATTCCAAACAGGTCTTTTATTCCTGACACAAGATAGTTACAGCCTTGCATGCACAGACCTCTCTAATGTAATCCTTAATCCTTTCTCTCCAAACCTGCCACAAATTGCTAAGGAATCGTTATGCTGGTCAGGCAGTGGTCACTGAATTCAGGCAGTTTTATTGTACACGTACGGATATCCAGCACTCCTCCTGTAGTGGGGAGATTGATTGCAGACAGAAATCTCCCTCAACTGCCCCTGTGTTCAGGCTGTTGACTAGTCCTTTCATGGCACACTGAGAACTCAAAGGCAGATTTAAAAGAAAATTAACTGGAGGAGTAAAGAATTAAAATCAGTGAAGAGAAGGAGGGACTGATATAATCTCACTGTAAATTTAATTACCCTTAGTCAAACACTGGACAAATCACAAAGCCAATACAAAACAGAAGGGCCACAAAAATTATGTATTCAGCAGGTCTGTATTTGCATATTCTGTGTTCCCCAAATATCTTACTCATTCTGTGAAAATGGAGAATATTCCAAATACGTGAAGTCAAGTTCTATATCTTGATTTAAATGAGAGGCTTGGAATGCCACAAGAAGTGCTCTAGATCACTATCTGGAAGGCAGAGGGTTAGAAACTGAAAGAACTGGAAGTCATTAACTGAAAAGATCCAAGTACTTGGAAAGCCTGTTCATTCTAACAGCTCTCAGAAACATTGCACCCTTGTACCATGAGTGGAGATCACTGAAATTCGGGTATTTGGGATGTGGAGTGTCTTGGCAGAGCTTCTCAGTGTTACACATAGAATTGAAACTCTAGCACATTTGGAGAAATAAAATTAAAAAATACTGATACTAAGGCACCAATGTGCAAATTGGGGCCATGAAATGATGATTTGTGTGCCTACAAATTAGGAACAAAAATTTAAGCATGACTATTCTGAGAGAAAGGTATTTAAGAACGGAGCTTTATTCTCAAAAAGCCATCCAGATTTTTTTCAAGATTACACCGAGAGACTGAACTGCATCTGAAATCCTCCAGAAAATGCCTAAAAACCTAACACAGCCAGAGACTAAGATAACTTCCTTTAAGCCCTTTTCAAGAAGTGTCTTTTGAGCTGATGCGTGACAGAGGAGCCCAAGAAGCTGATGCTGAGTTGCAAGGGTCCAAGACATAGTTTGAAAGTCTGTACATCTTTATATTTCAAGAGTGTGTGGAGAAGTTTTTCACAGGGAGATCCTATATGGAATAATTATAAGATCTTCTCTAGCAAGCCTGTGGCATGGATGTTCTTATGAAACATCACAGCATAGTGCAAAAAGTATCAAAAAACTACTCACAACCATTCTGGACATATTTTTTCATAAAAAAACATGACTGCTGAATCCATGTGGAAGAAAACCTGGTCTACGTGTATACAGCTTTGTTTGTAATTCAACACTATAAAGAGTACCCTAACAAATTATGAGTATTTTGCAACTGATGCAGTAACTATTTCTGTATTTTCAGTTAAGAATGACCATTTCTCTGTTTTGAATTAGGAAATCTGCATAACATTAAAATAAATTACTCAAGTGCCATTTTAAATCAAAATTAAGTAGGTCACTTTGAAGTCAGCTTTGATGGGCAGTTTTGTTGTTGGTTTTGGTTTTCTTTTTCAAATGAGAGTATGAGTCTGTTCCCTCAGCACCACTTAACCACTGGTAACTTTCATGAAGAGCAAACAAAAGGCCTCTTCTATTTATCCATTATGTTCCTAAGAGGTGAGAACAGCTTGATGCAAATGAAAATCATTAAAGCATTCTGCACTACCATTAACTGTCTGAATATGTGTCTATGCAAATGCATCACATTACCCAGTGAAACTGCAGCCTCATGACCTTTTGCATTGAAAATCTATGCCTTATGACTCTCTTAACAGTTGAAATGCTTTCTATGATGTGTCTTTGTGTAAGTGTTTGGTTTGGACAGGTACAGTAATGGAGTGCAAGCCATTTCACAGAAACATATTCAGTTCCAGATACCCCTTCATCCTGTCTGGGGAAGGGGTAACATCAGAGATACCCGATTTGCAACAGTGCTACGGTACAAATAGTAAGCCAAAATGTGATTGCCCAGATCCCATCCTGTATGCATTTACACCCATAATTTCACTCAAATGAGTAGTTCCATTTAAGACATGACGAACATATAATAATGCAAAACTGTAAGTGGTTTGTAGGATTAGAGGCCCAATTAGATATAAAACCTACTGACATAATTCTTTGTAACTTTGTCCTTCGTGCAGCCATTTATGCCCAACCGAAATGGTGTTCAGAACCTGGCTATTCCCACTCAGTGGCACAGTGCCCACCCGATGACATGGGTGAATGTGTGGAACTTAGAGAGTTTAGTCCTCCAACAGCAGTTGACAGTAATACACCACAACTGTCTTCTTAAAAGCTTGAAGCAGAGACATATTTACAGTAGCCCAGACAACAGGTTACAGGACATTTATTGCTGTTCAGTCTGTCTCTCTCCTTAGCAAAATTTAGGTCAGTCTTCAGGCACAAATTTGCATCTGCTGCATAAGCTTTTCTAGAACTAAGTCTTTGACAGAGGTTATCTCCCCCTCCTTTGGGACATATACCTTCGTTGCATACTTTTATGTAGCAGCAGAGTGGTTAGGACAAGGCATTATTCAACAGCAGCTGAAGAGGCAACAGTAGACTGGATTCTAGGCTATCCATTTGAAGGACACCAAGCCAACCTCTCACAGTCCTGGCACACGCCAAGGAGAATGCTTCAATCAGCAGGCAGTTGCATGTCAAACATCTCGTACCTCCCGTCTGGGATTGTGCCAATCACTGCTGATGACTGGAAGACTTAGAGGACAAAAAGAATAAGGAAATTTTAATTTCCTAGGCCTGCCCATGTTTTTTTTCATTGGACAATAATTAGACACCTTACACACATAGTATTGAGTGCAGAGACAAAGGCCTTTTAGGCAGGGGCCCTTATTAACTCATTTATTTGGACGTTATATAAAGTTGTTAATGCATTTCAAGGCCAGGCTGGATGGGTGCTTGAGCATGCTGGTCTAGTGGAAGGTGTCCCTGCCCTTGGTTGAGGATTTGGAACTAGATGATGTTTGCAGTCCCTTCCAAGCCAAATCATTCAGTGGTTCTATTTGAAGCACCTGGAAAAGAAATCAATCAATGAAACTGAATAACCCTAAAGGTCTTTTTCTGAATTTGGCAAATTGGCACATTCTAAAAATCTGATTTAGTAAAATGGTCCCAGGAACAAACCTGAACACCAGCCTTCCTGTCACCTGGCCAGCATGCTGGGGGGCAGCTGAGGACCGTAAGAGCAAGAGCCATCCAAAGCAGCATTCCCATAGTGGTCAGGGACACCACTGGAAGGCAGGGTGATGCAGTGGTCTCAGCAGCCCTTCTTCATTTCCCAGTAGAGTTGCTATATAACTTAAGTTAACTTAAGTAACTTAAGTTGCTATATAAAGTAACTTTAAAAAGGATCCAAAGGAGGAAATTATGAATTCTACTCTAATGTTGCAGTTCATACCAAATAATTTGGAATTTTTAAGCCTTGGAAGCAGCAGTCTTTTAATTTTATAAATTATTAAATTAAAATAAGCTTAAAAAGTTTTGGGTTCTTAGGAACATACATATTATGCTAACAACAAAATAGTATTTACTGAAAAGTTGTGCCTATAACAGGCTCATTAATCTCATTTTCTGTTAGAACACAAGAAATAAAGCTGTTTATGTATCCAGGTAATCCACTTTATCCCATTGGCAACTACTGCTGTATTTTCTCTTTATCTGAGTGGAATTTACTTCTAAAAAGAACTATTTAATTTAAAAAATGCTAATACTTTCAGATTATGATAAAAGATTAAAGCTACTCAGGATAAGCTTGAAAAACATGGCTGCTGTAGATTCCTTTGTTTAAAATAAGTAATTTCTGAAGTACTTTTTAAAAAAAAGCAATTCTGTGCCAGTAAGAAAAAGAAGAAATTATGGAACTGACTAGTAACCTTGGCTGGAGCAAGAGAGGGGAAACTCAGATTACTGGTATTGAAAGCTTGATTGCAAAAATTAGTGGCAGCTAAAACATTGTCTTTAAACATGCTTTTTATTTCTCCAACAGCAACTAAGAAAAGGTGGACATTTTCATTAAGAAATCCAATTTCCTCTTCAAACAAATAGATATTAAAAAAATTAGAATGTTTTTTAAAGCTTACTCATTACAGCACAAAACACAGTCGGATTTTTAATGTGCTCCTAAAGATCTACCCAGAATAGCCACCATAGCTGCTATCTTTAGACAATGATTAAGAAAAAAAAAAAATCAGGGTATGGAGAAAAAGCATTGTTTAATGAAAGATATACCCATTTTCCTCAAAGCACAAGAGACCTTGGTACTGACAATCTTTTTTTCAAATGCCCAGTCTTAATGCCTTATTTCAGAATGTTGCTACAGCTTTGCAGACATGCCCACAACTACACTTGATTTACTGACTGATTATCTTCTGCTTCCTTTTAAAGGTAAAGAATGTGTCTAAAGCTGAGCTGGAGAATGTGACCACTTCTTTGAAGGTTCTCTTCCTTCTCTGAACAATGTGAGACTCTTCCGAAGTTATTTTTATTGCATAACAATTTCCTATTTCCCCCTGTGCATTAGTAATTTCACTCACCTTTTTTCTTCCAAAAAAGCACTGTCATAATGCAAACACATCAATTAATTATTAGAGATTTAAAATTAAACAGGTCAAAAGCCTCAGTCCTGTCCTTAGAAAACAGGACAAAATACTGTCTCCACGAAATAGCTTAAAAAGTAGCACAGGGAAAGGAAGGTGGAGGTGGAGTGTGTGAAGAAGCTGGAATATGGAATATTACTTGATACTTCACAGATTTTGGGGGCAGTTTTGTTTCATCTTATTAGCCAAGTCATCAAGTTCCTGCTTTTGGACGAAAACAAGTGTCACTGATTTTTTAAGTAAAACAGCTGCAAGATTATTCACGACACACAGGAAACATGCACCATATTATAACAGAATCCAGTCCCAGTCACTTAACTGCTCACAGAGAGAACATGGCCACTTTCTGTATGCAACTATGTGTTTATAAACAGCACACATAATTTTCCTCCCCAAAATCTGGAAACAGAATCACAGTGACTTGCCTTTCAATCTATCCTAACTTCAGTTAATACATGGCATTAGATTAGCAGATCTATTCTATAAATTTGGGGGGTTTCCCCATTTTGCATCTCCAGTGGTACCTACCTCATGCTTCAAGACATAAAACAATCAATAGATTGGTACGAAAATTAATTTTATTTGCAAGACTCAAACTGTTGAGGTAGATCTGTGTGCTAATGGGGTATGCAGATTGTCATAGTAATAATAAGAAGAATATCTCAATATGAAAATAACATAATATAATCCCTTCAGTGCGAGTACTGAGGAAAAAGAGAACGCTAGCAAAAAGTATTCAGTAAGTGAACACTTTTGAAACTAGGCTTCAGTAGTCACAAAATTAGTTTTTTAAACATCTATATTAGAGCCTTACCTCTGAAATTGCATTAAACTTAATTTCAGATGAAGCAAGCCTGAAAATGTTAGCCTTAAAAAACAGCAGAATACTAGGCAGTATTTGAAACAAACACCTCCACTTCCCCCAAAAGTCAGAACAAAATACAGGGTCCAAAGGAACTCTTTAGGTATTACATAACTCAATTTGTGGAATGCATATGGTACTCTAATGAAACCTCAAAAATCTCTTAGGATGTGCTGCATAGATTACAATGCAGAACAGGAGGTCCAAAGAACTGTGTAAAAATTCTCTAGCTTAAAGTCAACAGTGACTATTACAGGGCTCAAGATAAAACTGGAATTTAGGAAAAGAAGTAATTTATCTATACCTGTGGTGCCACAGGAACCATTGTGAGGCCCTGTTTTATTTGACACCTTCATTAATCCCCAAGAGGCTACAATGTGGGCAACATTGAGGACACTGAGATACTTCAACATAAATTAGCGATGCTAAAATGCAGCCAGAAAACTGTAAAATGAAATAGAATACAAGAAAAAGAAAGCTACTTCTACGGAAAAGACTGAGAGAAATATTCTGGAACAGATTCTGGAATATATTTAGTGGGATGGGAATACCCCACAGGCATCATATTTGTAAAGGATCTAAGGATAACAAGCAAGCAGAAACTACAAATAGATTTGTAAGAGTACCAACAAAAAGACTACTTTAGATTTGGTTTGCATACTTGGAAGCAGTGTATACTGGAGCAGGAAGGTAATGGTTTGTCTAAAGAGACTGTGCAACACTTCCTTTGTGGACAGCCAACAAAGTCCTTCAAGCCTCGTGGTGGACCAAACATCAGCACTCCCACGTAATTAACTCTGCCCTACAAATGGAGGTCATATGGTTGCCTGGACACAAAACATAAATGCTTCATCCACACTCTTTACAACCATGTCTGGAAATCACAAACGTGTTCTAGGCATATTACAAGAAAGATCTATGCAAATAGGATGGAATTCACATAAAAATAACAGAAATTCTTTGGGAGCTGGAAAGAATCAAAAGGAAATGTTACAAGCTTAAACAAGTGTTACTTTACCTAGCTTAAGCTAAGCAAAAAAAAGTTCAAAATGCTTTTTTCTTAACATTCAGTTTGATCAGGAAAATTATTTCAAAGGAACAAACCCCAAGAAGGAAAAATAATTATTTGACGTGCTAAAAGGTTATATATACATACTTATTCAGGAACTCAGAGAAAGCATATACTGAGTTCTAAACTAGAGGTAAGTGTTCTAATAGAAAAAAAATAGCAGGCATCTGAAACTTCAGTATAATAAATAAATTCGTATATGACAGCGACCAACAGAGATGGACAAAATATTTAATGGAGCTCTGCCATCTCTAAGCTAATCTTAAAACATTTTAAGTTTACTCTTACAGCAACACTCCTCTTTCCTTCTGAATAACAGATGGCTGTTTGTGATCTACATATTGCGCTGGGGCTTCTTTCACTTTGTCTGATGCATGAATGAGGAATGCCTCCCATAAGTCAGGCTACATGGTAGAAAAAAAACAGAGCATCTAAAATTAAATGGCTTTCACTCCTTACCATCCAGCCCCATTCCTGTGATTCATTCACGGAAACCCATTTCCCGTTTTAAAACAACAAAAAATTCAAATAATAAGCACATATTCATGTGTATTTGGCTACACAAGTTATAGAAGAATGATAGGGCTTTTGGCAGTTAAAGTACTTGAAAATTTTCCATTATGACATTCTTCTAATTACTTATTATTTGAACCATTTGGGCTAACTATCTTCACACCAGACGTATTTCTCAATGGAGACTTTCAACTAAATGCTTCAGCTATCAGAACTAGAATATGAAAAATTATGTTTCACTTGCCTGTTTAAAAGCAATTCTTACAATCATCCACCTGAGCTGCATTGTGTGGAATAGAAATTTCAGAGTATGGAGGGATTGGCAGCTGTCCTGTAAAAATAAACCTATTACTTTGATTTTTTTTAAAAAAAGGTATTTAAATGCTCAACCACTCTTCTTTGTATACTCCACTACTTGCCAGTTGAATATACCATTTCCCAAAATAGTATTAATCCTCAAATGTTACATGTTGTTACGCACTGTTTTATCTTTTGAGTCCATTTCCAACTTTGACAGTCATTAGTACAAAGCAATAGACAGAAGGTTTTTAAATTATGCTGGTTCAGCAATGCCAACAACTCTAGCACTATTCCTCAATTATCTAGGACTTAATCAGTTCATCTTAATCAAATTTCATCTATGAAATTCTCACTGTCATATATGCAATATCTAAATTTCACTTACTGCTACACTGTTAACTGCTTCTCAACAATGTGTGTTCTTGTTATACTAAATTGAATTCCTTATGCAATCATATAATTATTTTACTCTTGACAATAGGTCATTTTCCAAGCATGAAAGAGAACCTCAATCACTTCTTGACACTTTCTGTCAGCAAAGAGCAGATCAGGAATGTCATCTTTACAATTAAGTGTTTACTGGCCCTTTTCTTACATGATGCATGTGCTGCTTCTCAATTAACTACACTTTCTCAATTTTTTCAAAAAGTGGCATAGTTCTACGTTGTTACACATGTAATTCTTTATTAATTTTTACATTTCAATTTATGGAATTTTCTTGAATACTTATGCATTTTCCTGTAGGCACATTCAGTGGCAGGTATTTCTGATGCAGGACAACAGCAAGACCTGAAAACACTAGAAAAAAACTTCCATAATTAAAAAAAAAAAAAAAAAACAAAAAAAAGGATAATTTTCAATGAAAACTGTTGGAACCATAAGTTGCTAAATGCAAATACAACCTAGGAAACAAAAATGGTGAAAGGCAGTTTGCATTTTCATATAAAGATTATGTATGTGAGTTTGTACACATAACTTATTTACAGACAGGAACATATACATAAGGCCACGATGCATATTGTAGAAGGGCTGCCTTTTACACTGCTGTCCAGATTTTCTGAAACAGAAAGCAGTACCATCTTCATGGTATACAATGTGTTTTGTACAATGATGATGCAAACTCCTTTATCCTAATGGCTAAATTGCCGGCATTGATTAGATGACCCTATTATTGAAATGTTCAGGGATCTACATGCAGTCCTACTAGAATTTTGATAATCAAGTGCAGTCATGTGCAATAACCAGCAAACATCATATAACCTTTTCCACAATCTCATCAATCTCCATATTAAAATTTACTAAAATGCTCTACCCTGCTGCTTTCACTGAGAGGAGAAATCTGTTCACCCATTGGACAGAAACCTTCTTTCATGGTAAGTTAATTTCCAGTTTATGTCTCATCATTCTACATTGAGAGTGTTCTTTGGCTTAAATACTTTTTCTTCTTTCTTAACTCCAAAGTTTTAGATATTATTTGATATGCTGTTCTTCAGATTTAAGGTTATTAGCAACTTTTATTTATATGCTGACTAGGACTGCACTAAAGACATTAAATAGGAAGACTGCAACTGGAGGCAACTTCCAGTTTCACAGTCCTTCTCTCAAAACAATCCATCAGAACTTCTCATCAGTGATTGTTTACGTTATGCATCTTCCTTCTTTTCTCATATGACATTATGAAGCACAGATTAAATACGATTATGGTGGTGCCTGGATGACAGTTGGACTAGCTGATCTTGAAGGTCTCTTCCAGCCTTGATGATTTTTGAAATTGACTTCATTTTGTCAAATAATTATTTTAATAAAAAATACACCAATTACCCCAATAGAATCTAATGTTACTACACCAAAGATGTATCTCCTTTTTTTTACTTCTATGCCTTTGCATACCCTATGTCCCATACAATGCCCACGGGCTCTCCTTCAAGCACATTTGTGACTTTCCAATCACATGGCACTGCTCTTGCCCTGACAGGTTTATTAAGAGTCTTTGCTAAAAGACTTTCTTGATACTTCTAAGATTTTCATAATTGAGACCTAGTTTTGTTTTCCCATCAGGTTTCTAGTGAGAAGACACTAATGGTGTAATGCCATTGACTACACCTCAGAACCTACTACCTAGCGTGAGCTAGTAACTGAGAATTAAACAAACAAATACATCTCATTAATTAGGATCTTGAGCATTATTTCCAAAACACTGTTACCCCTACAAATTAATTCAGCAGCCTAAAAACCACTTTGAGGCAGTTTGGTATCCACAGGTTGCTCAATTCCTTGCTGTTCACATACTGTCTTTAGATTTTTATCTGATAACACCCAGAGAGTAATTGACTTTCAGTTGCTCTGATGCACATGCATGGTATTGCTCCACATTCTGGCTTTAGTGGGCTTAACTACCTGGAGTATAAGCAAGGCTTGTCAGCACCCTCATGTGAGGACTTCTTGCACTGGGTGTGTATGGAAGCTTAGAGTCTAACACAAGACTATGGATTGTCACACATGACAAAGCAAGTACACATTTGGCAGGCCAGAACTATACAGCCTAGTACCACGTATTTCAGTGTGAAGATTTAGATCTTCTTCATTCACTTAGTCAAGTGGGGCCACACTGGGAAATAACCTTCCTGTGTAATGCAGACAGTCTGACTGTCTAGGTTGGGATACCAACTGGATGGAGCACACATCATTCTTTATCTATGTGTCCAGGTTTTCTCCCTGCAGAAACTGTGTTCCTGTCATCTGCAAAAACAGCACCCGCGAATATGAGCCACACTCAGCTCTCATTCTGAAGTAACAGTTTGGATAAATCCCCTGACTGAGAGCACTCCAAGATTTCAGATCACAGACCTCAGAAACACTGAACATCCTTGAAATCAAGAGGGACTCAAACATGGCTGACTAAGTGGGTTTTGAAGTTAAGAGGTACTGCTGGAAATTTACCTTTGTGTCATAGTCTAAACTCTTATCAAATTTTGTTGCACTCTGCTACTATAAATAGATATTTGAAAATGTGGATTTTCCCTTGGCATCCATCATGTGTAGTCACTAGATGATTCTGTGTCTGCTTATATTTGCATTTATATTTTTTGTGAACTGCAGGTATCATTTTGTGACCAGTTTTTTTTACGTAGCTACACAGTAAGAATTAAACAAAAATAAAAACTGACATGCCTTTTGTTTTAAAAAACAGGGCAAACCTTTATTGATTTTACTCTATGGAGAAATTCTGACTTAAAAAACAGTCATCAGTTATGCTGATAAGTAATACTATTAATACTCAAATTTTGATTGTACAGCTGTTTAGCTGTGCATGATTAGGACCAGTTACATATTCAAGAGTGATTATTTTCATGCAAATACTTGGCTGGCTAATGGGGAGAACAGCTGCTGCTTAGCAACTAGAGGAATAGAGAAAGGGGGTGACTTGCTTTATAACAGAAAATGGGATGAAACCTTAAGAGAGAGAACATACAGTGTTTGGAGGTACCAGAGAAAAGGAGTGGTAGTGCTGTCCAACCAGGATGTCTCCTTTTACAATTACTGACACCCTAGGACAGCAGCATTTTCAAATAATGAAGTGTAAACGAAAAGAAAATTTATATATCATACATGCATACACACATGCGAGTGAACAACACATAAAACAACTCCTAAAAATACTGACACACAAATTGAAATGTAGGAAATCCAGAAACAGGCTTTTCTGTCTGTCATCTATTGAAAGGGTTAAACCAATTTTCAGAGTTCAGCAACTTAAAACTACCACAAACCAAGCTTTCTGGAAGAAGTGCTCTCTTTCTTCCTGCTGCTCAATCTCAGTCCCTGCACTGCCTCCTCCTCTGTGCAAGCACAGGCTTTCACACCCCTACATAATGAGGCAGATCAAGGACCTGATCGAGGTTAAAACTAACCCATATTTCTTAGGGGGATTGCTTTTACCTGGGTCAGTTTCCAAGTCAAGTTTCTCATGCAGCTATTCAAATGCTTGCACTGACATGAGGAGGAGGGCAGGGGACCTCCCGTGACAGTGCTGACTCAAACCTTTCCTGAAAATACAGTCTTACCTTGGTGCAACCCTGCAGACGAACCTACTGACTTGACTGCAAGACAAAACCGAAAGCAGAAGTGAGCTGCAGGAAACTAAGGGAAACTGAAAAGGCACCGCTCAGAAAGCATGCAAGTTCCACAAAAGTGTCTGCACGGGTTTAATGTACATGTGGATTATGCTATTCACATCAAAAAGGAAAGTCACTTTCTTTTTTTTTCTGAGATTAACATTCAACATTTTCAGAAATCAAATTAATACCTCATATGAACAAGAAACTGGCTCTAGGTTAGGTATGAATTGTTCTTTCTGATTTCAAAGCATGGTTCTCCCCGATTTAATAAACAACATAAAAAATGTTGTCATTTTAAATAGAAGACTCTGCATGACATGCCTTAGCAAATTCTGTTTTATGCTTCTAAGAAGTTAGTTATTTCAGCTTTCTACACTCTCCTACTGTGGGCAACTGGTTTCTCTTCAGCAGGACTCCCAGATATGAACTTGTGCTACATCTCACACACCACATTCATTTAGGAGAAACCAGAATCCACCAGTGGCTCAAATGTCTTGGTTCATTCACCAACCCAGCTGAGGGGCAGATACAACATCATGTTCTCCTGCCTGTGCAGATGACAACAGAATACAGCAGTGGACTCGTACTGCCCAGCACAGAAGAGGACTGCTGCCGTACCTTCAGCTCATGCAGGCACCAGACCACATCTGCCAGTGTTCAAAGACATTACACTGTCAGTGAAATACACAGTGGTAGAAGGACACAATGCTCAGCAAGTTAAGAAGATCATGTGAACAGAAAGAAAACAGAGCATGGAATGGAGTAACACAAGAACTGTTATTGTCCCTACCAAAATTCTATGGAAAATTAAGGAAATGGATTAGCAAGGCAGCAGCACAAAATGTATTCAAATAACAATAGTTAGAGATGCTATTTGTTAACAAGCCCCACCAGTAAGCTCCTAGTGATTTATTAGCCTTTGTGAAACCTAAGTATTCATAAGAGTATTTTTGCAGTTCCAAAAGGTTTTCCAAATATTAGCTTTGCAAATGTAAACAACTGTCAAAAATTAAAGTTGTAGCTCAGTTATTCTTTAGATACATTGCAAATAGTTTGGATTTCAACCCTATTTCAACCATTTCTGTGACAAGCTTTCTTGATGACTAGGTAGTTGGATTTTCTTCTTCTGTTCACATAAAAATGAGTTTAAGGAGGAAAACAGATGTGAGCTAGAGAAAACAAACAGCTTACAAAGAAAGAGTAGGAAAACAGTTACCCCTGAGTAGACAGGCAAGCTTCCTGTTCATTACAATGAAAAAATGAAGGGTAGCAACTGCCTGACCTGTCTTTTGTTCAAATCTAAACCCGAAACACATGTAACCAAAATGCAAAACATGTGTTCTACATATTGGACGTTTGTCAGGTTTTATAGATTTGTACATTTGTCTCCTATCATCCAGTCCTGCACGCACATGTATCAGCATCACCCTGAGTGTGTGTGAGAGCATTTGGCCTTTTAACTGGCTCATCTCCCACACCGCCAACTCTTTGGGTATTTGCTATGTTTTGCGGTTTTTACTTCCGCATCTGCACCTCTCAGACAAAGAGACTGCAACAGAAATCTTAAACCTAAACTCAAGGTTTTTCCAGTGCCTCAACCTAAACCCAAAAGCCTGCTTTACGGTTTTCAATAAAAACCTGCACGAGAGCGCTGCAAACCGCAAAGCAAGCTCTCCTAAAGGGCGGAGGAGGAGGAGGCAGAGGAGCAGGGGCAGCAGGAGCAGGGAGACGGGGCCGCCGCGGGGCCGAGCCGCCCGCAGGGACGCGGGGACGCGACCCCACCC
>VWZV01004352.1:17820-33382 GCA_013397155.1 Irena cyanogastra
CAGCGGCGAGGAGCGGGGACCTGCCCCGGCTGTCGCGCCGCGCCTGCCCGGTGGCGGTGGGGGCTGCGGGGCCGCCGGGGCTTTGTGCGGGGCTGCCCCGGGAGAGCGGCGCAGCTGTGCAAACACCGGGGCCGGCCCGTGCCGCCCTCGCTCCCGGTGCCCACCGCCGCTCTCCTGCCCTTCCCGGGAGCTGTTGCTCCGGGAGGGCGAGCGGACAAGGGGAAGCCGCTGAGCGCGGGTGCAAGTGGGACTTGTGCGGCACTTCGGAAGTGGGGGCTCGTGTCGCGGCTCGGATCGTGCACGGCCGGAGGCACTGGTGCTGCACTGCAGAGAGGAGCAGCAGTCCTGAGCGCCGGCCACATGTTGCCCCCCGAGACTCCCGAATGTCACATGCCACTTATTCGCTGCCTCTTCGCCGTGTGGCCTTGTGCTTACAGCCGTCCCGCGTCTCAGATGTGTTTCTGACCAATACAAACAAATACGTTCTCAGAACAAATTTCTAACAAATTAAATACTTAGGAAAATTAATTTAATATGTATTGTAGTTTGCCCATACGTTAAATATTACATTGGAAAACCCCCTGTTTTTTGAAATATTAGACATACTAATCATAATTTCTTGTGATCTCTTTACACTTATGCTGTGTAATGCTGACCTTGGGAATTAAGGTATGTGTGCATATTTTATTGACTGGCATGTTGAAAATTATCTATTGATGCACATACATTAAATCTTAGGCAAGACGAAAAACGTGTAATAAAAGAGCACAGCAGAGATGTCTTTCCCTTCAGGCAGTTATTATAGTAGAGCAGCTATTTTTGTGGGCTTTTTTTTGTTGTTGTTTTTTTTTAATCCAGAATTAACTGTCTTCTCTGTTTAAGCACAGAGGAACGTGACATATTCAAGCTGTTGTGTTCTGATGCAACTACAGCTCCAAATTATTAAGTGAAGGAGTGGAATTAATAGATACAATATTGAAATAGTGGGACCTATTTTGTTGTAGCTCTAATTCCGCATACAAAGGAGATATTATGTAATAATATTTATGTAATGGCAGGAGTAACTATTTCATGATTAAAAAATGTAGAGCCTGAGGTTGTTGGCAGGTAGCAGGATTTTTGTGCATGCGTGTGGTTAACTCATTAAGCCTTATTTTCTTTTGAGAAAATGTTTAGGCTATGCCATATCATGAATGTGGCATCATAAAGTAAACAGTGAAGTAGTTTAGTTGTCCAGCTATTAGAATACAGTAGGAAATCCCTGGCTTCCCCAACCATAAACTTTTAATGTCAGTTTGCATAATAGAAGTGTTTCTAATTTGTCTTCGTTAGAGAAAACGATTCACTAGTGTCTGCAAAAGCAGTGTTGCTTGTCTATCCTATTTATTTATTTTTTAAACTTTTAATTTTTTTAAATCTTTTGTACCTTTAGTAATGTTTGGTATTATGCTTCATGAGCTTCTTACTGCATCTCTGCATTGTTCTTTTTTTTTTCCTTTTTAGAAAAGCAGACAAATGTAATTCTCTCTCTTCAGAGGTGTTGGACCTAAGCAGTCATTGTCAGAAGTACTCTGTTTCTTGAGAGCTGAAATTTAAAACGAAGTGTAATCACTTATATCTACACTGACATTTTCTTTGAGGAAAAAGAAATAGTGAAAACAACTTCTAGCATACTGTCTAAGACAGCGGGATGTCCTTATTGTTTAGCTTACAGGCAGTATGATGCTTATCTTCACTTGAGTTGGTCTGAGTGGGAATGATCCTTTCTCATGGGTTTAATGTGTGTGCCTTGCCTCCAGGAAGGTGCTCAGTTGCCTTGTTACCTCCATGGAAGGCAGTCTGTTATGGCTTTATCAGCTGCTCCACCTCCAGCATGATTAACTTTGCACGACTCTTAGTGTGTTTGTATCTGTGTGCCCAAGCTGTGCAGGTAATTGGGAGTCAGGTTCAGAACAGACTCCAAACTTCACCTGCTGAGTGAAGGGGGTTTGATTGGTATGTGGCAGTGGCTTATGCAGATGTTAAGAAAGTCAAATGTTTGGCACCACTGTATCCTTATGTCCACCAGCAGCTCTGGACAGTGGTCCTGAGGGCACCCACCTATGCTTTCTGCCCCATCTTGTGGAGATACTGCACTCAGTGAGGTGTGTGAATGACAGGGATTGCCAATGTTACCTTTGAAGGCTTTTATGTAATCTAGTACTCAACAATTAATTTGTAAAGGTTTACTGGTACAAGCTATAAAATGAAAGCAGCTTGCGGTTGGGGGAGGAAAAAAGCCAGACTTTTAATTAAAAGTAATGGAAGGATCAGCTTCCAGAATGGACTGTGTTGGCAATAACATTTGACAACTTCTTTGTCTTTTGAGGAAGAAATCATGTTGTATTTGGTAAAGCTGTGCAAATTCTGTCTTGATGTCCTACATCTTTGCGTAAGAGCTTGAAAGACAAGGAATCAAAATTTTGTTTAAGCCTAAAGATCCGCCTGCTATGTTCTGTTATTTTGTGAAATAAAGAGTAAAATTCTGATTGCAATAGCTAAAGATGAAGTGAGCTGGTTGAGCCATTTTATTCAATTTTAGCTGTTTAAGCAGACTGGCATGTCTGTTGACATAGTGACATGGACAAAAGTGTAATTTCAGAAATGCTGCAACACTGCCATGGTGGTAATACAATGAAAGCAATGTTGGATTCGTGCTTTATTGTATAAGAGCATAGATATTATCTGATACACTGATATTTGTGTCTCTAAGGGAGTCTCATAATATTGCTGCTTTTATGTAAAAACAATAGGTTTTAATTCACTAGGTAATGCTCAAGTATGAAACAAAGTCACATTCTATTCTCAGGCAGTATGGTCTGCTAACTAGTACTTTTGTAAATGCTCTTTGTAAAAATAGAAAAAAAACTTTGAAAAATTGCAAGGCCTGTTGAGAGTGAAATCATAATGAAAATTTATTTTTCTGTTAGTGTACTGCTGTTAGTTGAGTTGTCAGTTCTTGAATTGTCATTCCTGTTGCTAATCTGAATCTTGTTAAGATTTTTGCAACCACATAAGTATCTGAATTTATAGCTTCAAAACAGATATATTTAAGGTAAGACATATCTGTAATCATAAAAGTCATGTATGTTTATAATTTTGTTTGGGAAGAGGTTATTTCATAGATCTTAGTCATTGAATCATGGAATATCCTGAGTTGGAAGGGGCCCATCAGGATCATCAAGTCCAACTCCTGGCCCTGTGCAGGACACTCCAAGAGTCACACCATGTGCCTGAGAGTGTTGTCCAAATTCTTCTTGAACTCTGTCAGGCTTGGTGCTGTGACCACTTCCCTGGGGAGCGTGTTCCAATGCAAGGAAAACCTTTTTCCTGATATCAAACCTAGACCTCCCCCTATGCAGCTTCACGCTTTTCCTTGAGTCCTGTCACTGGTCACAAGAGTGAAGAGATCTGTACCTGCACCTTCTTCATAAGGAAGTTGTAAGACCGCAGTGAGATCTCCCCTCAGTCTCCTCCAGGCTGAACAGACCAAGCAAACCTCAGCTGCTCCCCGTGTGGCTTCCCATCAGGACCCTTCACCATCCCTGTGGCTTTCCTTTGATGTTCTCTCATAGCTTAATGATTCTTCTTCAGGTTGCTGTTGACCAGAACCCCCAGGGCCCTTTCTGCAGTGCTACTCTCCAGCATCTTGCTCCCTGATTGTACACAAAACCAGGGTTGCTCCATCCCTGGTGCAGAATCCAGCAGTTGACCTTGTTAAACCTCATATGGTTGATGGTTGCCCACATCACTGATTTGTCAAGGACTCTCTGCAGGGCCTGTGTGCCCTTGAGGAAGTCAGCAGCTCCTCCCAATTGAGTGTTGCCACAAACTTACTTAGTATTGCTTAAAATCCTGTGTCCCAGTCATTAATGAAGATGTAGAAGAGAACTAGGCCGAGGATGGAGCCCTACAGAACCCCACTAGTGACTGGATGCCATGGCTGTCTTATTTTTATTCCTCTGAAAAAGTATGTGGAATTTAATTCCCTGTTTGCAAATCAAGCACTGAAAGTCACTCTAAGCCTCATTGCAAACTTATATTAAATTTAGGTGATCTTAGAAGAAGATTGCTATCCCATGTTTCTTCCATTTAGCTGGTACTGTGAAGATTTGTTTACTGTGAGGTTTCTTGTGGTGTATGGGGGTATTAAAGCTTTGATTTGTTTCCTACTAGTTCTTGGCAATTTCAAGCTCTTGGAGTCTGTCTTCAAGATTTCACTGACCACTTCAGAACATGTACGTGAATGCTCAGTTAAGTGTTTCTATCAGGTGCTTATTCAACTGCAGAAAGAACCAAGCTGTAAATAATTCATTAAAAAATCAGGGAGACTAGATGAACTGGGTGTCATTTTAGGAGAGACATTAGTAAGTAAGCTGAGGTTGTTAAATTATCACTTCACATAACAAGACGAGCACAAGTAGCTGAGGATAAACTCATAAACCATATAGGAAATACCCGTTGGTGTGTGGTAATGAGTATTGCCAAACAGCTGAAGTATTAGCCAAAAAAATCATTTTGATGTGGGTGTGATTTGAGGCTGATATGTGATAAATTTTACAAAAATAGGTGCACATTTTTAAATTGCTCTTGAAGGGTGTTAGGCTTAAAAACGTGTGTTCAGTTGACAGGGCAGCCTTTGGAGAAGGCAGATTAGGAATTTACGTAGGAAAAAGTAGTGTGTAATTTGAGGAGTAATATAACTGCTGTCCTCAACTGCCACTTTATGTATTTGTCTTGTTTGGAGGAATTTTGTATTTTACATTATGAAATCACTGATCCAAGAAAGAATCTTACTCAGGGCAGCATAAAAACCCAGTTAAAAAAAAAAAAAGGATGTTTTAAAGTTACTTTTGCATGCTTTTTATTACAAGTTTTTCTGAGGCTAAATGTAATGTAGAGTAGGAGCTTACAGTCAGCAAAATCTGAATGTATTTCAGGTAGACATCTGAGTTTGGTGCTTTCAGTTCTTGGTTTTCTGAGAGGGGGGAAGAAAAGCAGAGGCAAAAGCTCCACCTAAAATCTGGCTCCCTTCCAGCAGCAGTAGCTCTGGTATTACTCAGTGGAGGGGCCTGCTTATCTTCTTTCTTCTGTTCTTCCCCCTCCCCTTTCCCCCTTCACTGACCTGGCTAGGCTGTATATCTGATCCCATCCAGTGTCTATCTTTCTGTACTTTGTTATTGCACATTTGAGAAGGGCTGAACTGATTGCAGGATCTTGCTGCTTTCTGCCCTCAGCTCATGATGAACTTTTCCTCTCCCTGTTTTCACTACCATTTCAGACACTGTTCCCCACAGTGATCATTCCCTGTAGCTTCCTTAGTTCAGTGTTTACAGCTGAGCATCGTTCCAGTTGCTGCTACTTCCCATATTCCGTTTCCCAGAAGTGGGTACTACTTCTTGCTAACTCTTCCACTTTCTTCTGTGGCTTCACAGTAAGAAGGTGCAAAAGAGGATCTAGCCATTGTGGTGAGGCTTGTGCTGTTGCTTTACCTTTTCACACCCTTTCCCAAAACACAGCAGCATACAACTCTTGATGAAGGGTTATTCTGTGGGCTACAGCGTGGCCTAAAAGATTTTTGTGTAGTGTAGTTTCCCTTCCAACATAACATTTCTGCATCTTGCACTGACAGGCCTCTCATACTTCTGAAGAACTGTTTGAAAAATTGCCTCATGTATTAAAACGATATGGCTTCCCAAATTGTTGGATTTTGGTGGGGATGGGGGTTTGGTGGGGTTGTTGTGTTTGGTTGGGGTTTTTTTAAGAACTTTCTGGATTTTTGTTGTTGTTGTTGGTTTTAGGGTTTTTTTTTTTAAAAGGCATTTGTTACTATACTTTGTATAGATTGCCTGCTGAGTTGTTTGAGCAGTGAGAGTCTGCCTGAATAAACTGAAATTTCTTCACTAGTATGAAACTTAAGTAGCCAATTTCATACATGTATATATACAATTTACTAAAATTCTGTTTCTTAAATAAACTTTAAAACAGTGTGACAAAATAAATGTTCTAAATAGAAGACATACTGGGTTCATAACCATTATGTGCTTCCTATTGTAGAGTACCTTCTGGTCAAGTCACTGAATATTTTTGTGCTGTTGTAATTCAGTGGAAAAAATACATGCATAACTGACCCTACATGCTTAAAACTCAATTGGCTGCAGACTTCAAAGTGTCCCACAAAGTAGGTACAGGTATATTGAATCTGGGATTGTTTTTTATGATTAGTGTCCCTGGAAGTAGACCAAGAGCTTATCTATCTCGGCTATAATTTCCAGTTCTGTTACATACTTCTTATGGGTGCTTTTTGGCTGCTTGTTGAAATATATTATTTTTCAGTGTGTAAAAGGCACCTCCTCAAAATTGCACACTAGTCTGAAAATAGTTGTCTCTCTTAATTTTACCAGAGAAGCACATGCATATCACAACTGAGGTTGGCAGCATGGGATGATGTGTAAACACTCTGAGAAACAGCTCCTGCTTAGTAATTTTTGCAGTCTGAGTAGACAAGATAAATCTCTGAAAGAAGGAAACAGGTGTGGTAATACCATGCTATCAATTTCTTCTCACTCTCTCATATTCAGAGTTCCAATATTGATCATTTAATAATAACCTTCTTCTACTAACTGTTGTCATTACCTTGGTTTTGTCCTTTACCCTTGATTGACTTGATTGACCTCTGTGTGCAGCAGACCTCTGAGAAGCATGATGGTGGGCATAGAACTATTTGGAAGGAGGCAGTACGAACACTCGTACTAAAAGATTTATAGTCGATGTTCTGTCTCACAAATGAAGCAGCTGAAATTTTTAATAATGATTGGACAAGATCAGTGAAGATTCGGTCTTGTGTCACAGAAGACCTCCTCCTCAAAATCTCAGGACAAATGGCAGTTGAAAATTTTTTTGTTCTTTAATTACACCTTAAAGAGACTGTTATCTCCAGCTATTGGAAAGCCAGTATGTCAGCCTCCTGATCTGTCATGACTGGATGTTGAGATGACAGCTGATGAACTTGCTTCTTTGCCTTTTCCTTGCTGTCAGCCCCTATATGTTACAATTGTGCATGTTTTTTAAGTTCATGTGTATATCTCCTCTATGTCACATTTATTCTGTGGGGAAAATTGTTTCACTGTATTGAATTATCTCACATTTCAGGAACATGTTCTTAACAGACAGCATCCTGTGTAAAGAAAAGGATGAATTTACTTAGGGTCCCACATCAGATAAATAGCAGAATTGATAGTACGGTGAAGAAGCTGCTGTCTACAAGCAGTGTTATTTCTGTGCTACTACACTGCCCAATAATAAAATAATGTGAACAGTAATGTTCTTTTATATGTTGACCAAAGTTACAGTTGTGGTAATGATTATAATGTTAAGGCATAGGCTTGGTTAATAAGGTCAAGGGATTGATTGCAAAGATCTGCTGTGAAATCTGTATAGTTACACGTAATCGCGCTGTTATTCACAATACCTGTATGTATTCTGGTGAAACTAGTAATTCTGAAGAATACAGTGGAATTATCAAGTATGTGAACTTGCAAACAGGCAGTATTTTTCTGCCAGTGATACAGTTAAGACTGAGAATAGAGCCCAAAATATACAAGAACCTAAACAAATACCAGAAAAGTTTGTACCAGATATAGGGACTGTCTGATATGTCACTTCTTGCATAGGCTTCGTTCTTGCCTGTTTGTTAAGGCTCTTTTCTTTCAAGAGCTGCTTTTTATTACAGGGGTGTTATAAGGTATGCAGAAGTTTGTGTGTTTTTTGGCAAGGCATTTAAAGAAAACTTCACACTTGCTGGCTGGGCTGAGCCATATGGCTTATTAGGGAACCATTTGATGTCTGTATGTTGCAGCTTTCCTGTGATCAGTATGCAGACAGCCATTTTGGATAACTTCTTCTGCAACTTATATATTTGCAGTCTGTCATGTTGACTGCATGTTTATGAGTTCATGTTGTTACTTTGGTGTATATGTGCATGCCTTCTCTGGTTTCAGGTTGGGGAGTCATCATCCTTGGAGGCACTTAAAAGTTCTTGGGATGTGGTCCTGGGCAGCCAGCTCTAGGTGGCTCTCCTTGGGCAGTGAATTTGGTCCAGGTGGCCTCCAGAGGTTCCTTCTAACCTCAGCCATTCTGTGATTACAGACATTACTCTTGTCAGTAGTGAGTATCCGGTGCTTTTTACAGCCTGTTTGTGTGTCCAGGTAAACACAGTTGCATTCACATGGTGTGGAAAGGTTGCCAGGTAGCTTGCTGTCTTTAAGCTGATTGCTCTACAGCTGTGATAGTTACAGGAAGGTTTTGATGTTGTTGGTGAAAACTGATTAAGATTTGGAAACAAGTAGAAAAAAGAGAATATTCAGTACAGAGACTATTGCTAAGCTGTGTTTGTCACTTAGTGACTGGGTTTTTTCCTAAAAATTAGAGAAAAAGTAGGAGCAGCCCTGCTTATTTATATTCAGGTTGTGTCTCTGTGCTGTTTGCTGACTAAACCAGTGTTTACTACAGAAAAGCTGTATGTCCTATTCTAGGCGCAGTATCAACATGCGGTACTCAGTATGAATATTGAAAGGGCTGTGGAATGTTGCACCTAATCCATAATACCTGACATTACACCTCAGGGAAGGTTTACAATAGAAGTTTTCTGAGTTTCGTATAATGAGATGTATGATGAGTCTTTCATTTTGTGTTAGAAACTACCTAGGTGGGTTTCTGCATAGCACAGATCTTACTAAACAGTGGGAAGTGGAAACTGATTCAGCCCTCATGTTGGCAGGTACTGCCTTCAGATCAATATTGAACAAATTTTTATTTCTGCCAACCCTATTACGCCTATTAACCAGATGAAGAGGCTATTTTCTGGACTTCCTGATACAGAAACGTCTGTATTTTCTTTTGAAAAATTACATATTTAAGCTAGCTAAAATGTTACAAAATACTTGATGAATAATTCTTTATGTTTTTGTATGTCTTTGTCCATTGACCATTAAGCAAATGGGTTTGTGGCATTCACATTTGTAAGCAGTGAAATCTATTTTACTGTCTCTAGGAAGTCAGAAGAAATTACAAGCAGATTGTTATGCTGAGGTTAAATGAATCTATGGTATGAAATATTTTAATGTTTGAGCTATTGAATTAGCTTTGTGGAACTGACACTTAGCCATCTTTACTCTTATACCAAGATAGTAGCAGTAAAAACAACCCAGTTCTGCTGTGGGTTATCTCTTTATCTATTTCTTACAGTAGAAGTGTGTTTTCACCCTCAGATTAATGTTCATGTCAGAAGGGACGTCTCTAGAGATTGTCTAGTTAGTCCAAGCACCATGCACAAAGCAGGACTCTAGACCAGCTCCAAGAGTGAAAATGCCACAATCTAAGTAACTTCCAGTGTTTGACCACACTCACAACACACCAAACCAAACAAGTAAAGAAAACCACCAGACTTTTTGAAAAGTTTCTTATGTTTCAGTTTGTGCTCATTGCCTCTTGTCCATTCATTGAGTGCCACTGAGAAGTCAGACTCACTCTTCTTTAGTGCTTCCTATCTGATATTTATACACATCAATAAGATCCTTCCCACCTTCTCTTCCTGAGGCTACAAAATCCTGGCTTACTCAGCCTTCCCTTGTATGTCCAGTGTTCCAGCCCTTAATTATCTTAATGGCCTGACTCCAGTATGTCCATGTCTAGTGCTAGAAAACCCAGACCTGAAGCTAGCACTCCAGGATGCATCTCACCAGTGCTGAGTAGAGGAGAAGCATTGTGGCCTTCAACCAGCTGGTGTTATTCTTCCTAGTGCTGCTCAGGACACTCTTTGGCCTTTGTGGCTGCTCATTTACATTCAGGACTTTGGGTCCTTTCCATCAGAGCTACTTTCCAGACAGTCTGTCTCCAGCTCCTCCCCAGGTTAAGACTTTTAATTTCTCCTTGTGGGACTCCGTGAAGTTCTGCCTGTTTCTTCAGCCTGTTATGAATGTCATCACAACCCTCTGGTATAGAACTCCTCCAGATTTTATTATCTGCAAACTTGTTGAGGTGCACCTGTTCAATGTCTAGGTCCTTAGTGAAGATGTTAAACAACATTGGCCTGAGTTTTGACCTCTGAAATACACCACAAATGACTGGCCTCTCTGATCCATTATTGCAAGACTGCTTCTCCACACTTAAGTTTCATTCCTCTCCTTGCTGCATAACAGTCTAAAACAGTCTGTTTTAGAGATCTCCAGTGTGTGTCTTGTTACCCCTTTCTTTTTTAACATGCCATCCTTTGAGGAGAAAGTATAAGCACTGCATCTCAATTCTGATTACAGCAAGGTTTGTTTTGTAACATTTATAAAACTTCTATAAGATATCTTTGGTATGTTATGGCTGTGTAAAAGTAATAAATCCTGGATCTGGCTTTTCTGGGTTTGGATGATATGTTTTACCTGACAGAAAACAGGACAATTTTGTAAAATAACTGAATATAAGTCATCATATGACTGAAAAGGTGTTCTGTATTGGAAATACAGTTTTAAATTGTCCTATGTTTTTCATACTTCAGAAGAGTGACATATGTTATACATTTATGCCATGGTAATTCAGGTCATTCTTTGTTCTGTTTTTTTTTAGTGTTTTTTTGGGTTGTGTTTTTTTTGTTGGTGGTGGTTTTTTTGATGTACCATTCTTGAGGAATTGTGCATTGACATGTGCATTTGTAAACCTGAAAATCCCATGCAGAGATTAATTTAGTGTCTTTACAGTACAGATTCCTGGTTTCAGTCTGATGCATTAAAAAAACCCCAAAAAACCCACAACAAGAAAAGCCTAAAAACCGCAGAAAAACCCCATCAACACACTTTCAGATAGATGGGAAGAACAGAATAAAGTACTGCTAAGCATTTACAGATTGTGCCAGCATGTCAGGTTTTGGTGAATTTGTGTTCTTATGCCAGCAGTTTGAAATCTAATCAAGGAAATAGTAATTTTTAACCACTGCTATATTAAAGATGAAAGATTTAAGAATCAAAGCCAGTTGTTTTAGTCAGGGTGCAGATAATAGTGGGATAGTCCTCACTCCAGAAAAGTTATGTTCTATATAAATGGAGCATTAAAAGGTGTAGAAAGAGTGATATGTTATAAAAACAGATGGCATGACAGTATTGTTAGTCATTATTTTGAAGTGGAATTTTGTAGGAGGGATTTCCTGAATGGAAAAACAAGGGAAGGGTAGGATGTGTTGAAAGGAAGACTGGGATCAGAAAGGAGTATGTAGAGCATGTGAGGTGAGCTGGGGGGTGGAGGAGGTTGGGAAAAGGAGAGTGCTGAGAGCCAGGACTGTGGAAAATATTGATGTTGGAGTTGCAATAACAGGGACTAGTTACCTAAGGCTGCTCCCTTTTGGATTTGTTTGCTTTGGCTCATGGGGCTGACTTGTCCCCTGAAATTTATCTCTGGACTTGTGGCTGGAGGTACATGAGATGTTGCATGAGGGTTATTGCTCTGTGCAGTGGGAGAAGAGAGAAAAATAAAGTACCCCTGACTGATAACTGTCCAAGAGGTGTAGAACATAGTGAAGAGCTACAGTATTCTCATCAGTGCTATACAGTTTGTGAACACCTTTTGTATTGCCTACTTTCATGAAAATTTGTATTATTTTTAGGTTAAGAGATGTGAAAATGTAAATAAAACAAATAAACGTCTGGTGTTCATCTTCCCAGTGTATCAATAGAAATAAACCAAAACCAGCCAGACTTCAAGCCAGACTGTGCAGTGATGGGTGCACAAGAAAATGCATCTCTTGCTGTCTGAGTGAGTTAGGTGGGCCTGCATAATGTCAGGTGCATATGTGGCAGGTTTCAAAAACAGGACAACACACAAATGCTGTGAAAGACAAAACATTTCTTCAACCTGATAATCTCTTCTTCAGTGCCAATGGGCTTCTTGTAGCCTGTTTGTTTGTTATGTTACTCAGTTACTTCCATAAAAATCTTACTTACGTTGTGTAAGCTTGATTTATTGTAAGAAAACTGTAGCAGTATCTTGTTCTTTCCAGGTTAGTCTTTGGCTTTTTCAGAATGTTGTTCTCTTATGAAAACTACGAGCAATGCAGTGTTTTATGTTTATTAGTAATTTGGCTTCTGTAGCCATCTGACTCACAGTAAGCCATTTAATTACAGTGAATGTTTCAATTTTACTTTTTAAAGGATGTGTTACTGCATTTTTTACTTGTAGTACCCTAATGACTAGGGATTTGGTATTTTGACAGCAGGACATGTAATGGTGAGAGGCTGAAGCTTATGTGTTTGGCAGTAATGTTGTGGAGATAAAATGGTGGTAGAAAAATAACAGTAGATCAGAGTGGAGTTGGCCAGAGAAGCTTGAGTAAGAAATTGATTTAGGAGAAAAGCTGGTGACTTAACATTGCATGGTAGTGCTTTTATTGTCTGAAGATACATAGTTGGGTATACAAGGGTCAGGAGAGGCACATGCGATGTTTAAAAGAGTAGTACAAAACTTGTCTGTTTTTACAGATGGTTTGCAGAAGCCACAGTTGAAACTTAAAACTCAATCATACAGTTGAATCTCTACATCAGATAACTTGATGAGTTTCCAATCCAGTGGTTTGCATTTTCTTTCTTCTATATTTGGTTAATGATTTAAAATACTTTATTGTGTGCAGTATTGAGCAAGAGTTTCTTGATCCCAGAATTTGATACAGTCACCATCACATTGCATAAATGTTGCTTTCTGAAGCCTTCTGATTTTATTTGGCTTGTGTTATGACAAGTGAATGGTCAGGTGTGGTTATTTGTTAGTGCTTTTACACTAGGAAATAACTTAGAATTGCAGGGAAGAGGCAAGAGAGGGGAAAGGACTCATTCAATATGTTTACTGAGCTGTGGAGGCTTTTGTGGGGGTGTTTTTGGTATTCTGTGTTTTTTTTTAAATGGAGGTAGACTCAATCTGTTGTCATCAAGTAATTGGGTTCATTGTTAGTACAGCGTAATTGAGGTTTCATCTGTTCTAGAGCTGAAAATAACTTACAGCTTCAGACTGTTTTGTGAGCTGCATATTGATGTTATAATGAGTGACTGAGAAAGGCAGATGATTTTCTACTGGCTGTGTTCTGAATTACTGCACACACTGCAGCTTTGCAGAAGCACGCTGTTTGGGTTTATCAGAACGCTGAAACAGGATACTTCTAGTATTAGAGGTGGCATATTCCTCTGAGAATTACAGGACAACAGATGAGGAAAAAATAAATCTTGGGGAATTAGAAGTCCATTCCATCTGCATTCATGAAGGAATCTCAACTTTTTTCCATCTAAACTTAATAAAATGGTTTCTTACTTTTTTCAAATGTGAAATGATCTGTTACAGGTATCAGCCATTCCTTAATGGAACTGTCATAGATAGCAGCCATTCCTTAATGTAACTAGATGTAATGGAATTAGATATATTCTGCTACTCTAAATATAATCCTAGCTCTTCAGTATCTCTAAATTGTATTTAAGTGCGTATCCAGAACCGTAGTCTTTTTCACTGAGTAGAACCTGGTATAGCAGTTACAAATGTTATGATGTTATTTTACAGTTTTGAACAAAATTTTGTATGTTTAAATTAGATATGACTAATTTTTCACTTTTTTTTAAATTTAAGTAATATTTGGAGAATTCTCTTGCTGTTGAATTGATGTCCCTCATTTTCTTAGAGTTTTCAGAAGAATAGAGAAGGAGTATGTGATAGGGAAATCTGTCCACTAAATCTTTGTATCAATACCAGAGTGATTGGATATGACAGCAGTCCCGTCTCATTATACTTTGAAGTGTGAGTTTCATTTGTTAGGATCAGTTTTTTAAGGGAAAATTCAAATGTTTGGGAAAACTTTGTTTAAAAATCAGTTAAAGGATAAAATTTTTAATTAAGGATGATAGTGTCATTGATACAAAAGAAATTACTTTTAGTAAACTTCTATGGAGGTGATGGCAGTTCTTTTCTTTTTGTGTCGGTTTTCTAAATACTCTTAAATATTATTGTTACTGGTGCACCCAGAATCTCTCAGTGTCCCTTTGTTACTTCTTTCTGTGAAACCTAGAGTACTGGTGAAAGAGAAGGCATGTTGTGCTTTTCATAGTTGTAGTGAATTGAACCTTAATTACAAGTCCAGAAACTCTTTCCAGTGTTCCAGCCAAGGAATGAGCAATCAAGTCCTAGTTATTATTACTACTCGAGGACTAATCAGCTACTTTTTTAAGTAAAATGTTTCTTTTTTTCCTCGTAGCTCTTGTATCCTTTCAATTCTGTTTAATATCTTTAAAAAGTACCAAGGAGTAAAGTGGATTTTTTAAAATTAATATATGTTCTAGTAGCTGCAACATTTAGAACGAGGAAATCTCCAAATTGACACTGGAGGCTAGCCATGTGAAAGGACAAGGTACCAACTGCATGAATTGTTTTTCTGGCAAATAGCTTCTGTATATGCTCATCCCTAACTCAGAAGTAAATCTGGCCTGAGGTAATTTCTGCTTTTATGAGTTAGCTCAAGTTTAGTTCTGAAGTCATGAAGCACAGGTCACATTTGTAATGAAAATTGTTGCTCTTTGACCATTTTTGTATTGCACAGTGGGGTCAAAAGCTCTTTTGCTATTCAGAAATTTCAGTCACATTTTAAAATAAGCACAGTTGCAACTGGACATCATTTTCTTTCATTACCAAGCTGTATGTTGAAGTGTTTAGCTTTAAAAAGGCTTTTAAAGATCACCTCTCATGAGCTTTAGTGGTATTTCTGCATAGGCCCATTCATAGATAAAAGGCTTTACTCCAAAGAAGGATAGTGATGTCTGGAATTGTTGTAGTTTTGTATTAGAATTTGCTCAAGCAGTTAAAAAATGTTTAAAAAAAAGGCAAACAGATGTTTTCTACTATTATTTCTACTATTTCTACTAAAGATTGTGATGAAAATGGAACGATCTTTTCCAGGGAAATAAAGTTAAACAAAAGAAATTTTGGATTGAATTAAGACTCATAATTTCCATTAAGTGAAAGGAGGAAAAAAAAAGAAGAAATGCGGTAGGTTATGATTATAATTAATACCTATTTAGAAATGGCTTGCACCTTTTTCAGTGGGAAGACAAATATTTATGTTCTTAATTGTTTGTTAATGGAGTTCTTGATCTATTGAACAGTTCTTGAGCTATTGAACAGTGGCCGCCACAATAACAAAATCAATGTGTCCAAAACGTCACATTTACAGACTTTTTTTTGTTAACACACCACTGTTGTAAGAAACCATGTGTTAGATCTTTGTTTGAAAACAGTTTCTTAATGTGTGAGACATCAAAATTCCAATGGACAATTCATCAGTTGGGTGCAAGGAAATTTGTCAGTAGATGATCTGGTTGATACAGTTATATAACATTAAGACTTGATTTTTTTCACTAGTATATAAGAATCACAGTTCCTATAAAACTAATATATTTCTGAATATCTGTAGGAATTCCATTCTTACCATTTTGTTTGTTTTAATAGAAATATGCTG